>JAVJIF010024086.1:0-102972 GCA_038442645.1 Agave tequilana | reverse complement strand
CATATAATATTTTGTGTGCAGAAAAACTCAGTCAACAAATTGGCACCGTTGCCGGGGAGGGACGGTAAGTTATTCTCTAATAAAAAAAAATTTAATTTTTAAAATTCTTTATTCTTTTCTGTTGCAGGTACAGAGAACAGGAAACAAAAACAGAGCAGCAGCAAGGACATACAGCAATCCAGTGCCTCTGCCCTCGAAGGCAGAGCACCTGGACCTACTAATTTGCCGCGGATCCGCGGCAAAAGCCGCGATTCCGCGGCAATAGTAGTGAACTACTAACCTGCTTTTCTGCAGGTTGCTCTGCATTGCAAAATTCTGATTTCTGTTGTGATTATATTTCTCTGTGATCACTCTGCAACTGCTAATTAATTCAACAGTAAATTATTTGTTGTTAAAAATAAAAATTTATTGGACGTTTGCATATTAGGCACGTGTCTTTTCAATTACTTTATTTTACTGTTGAAGAGTGCTGGAGGAGCAAGGTACGTACGCATTGCATGTAGAATAGGACTCATCTCTTGGTTGATTATCTGCTTTGAGTGAATTCTATCTATTTATCTTGTACACTTGCACTAATTCATCTTAAGGGCATAACCCATTAACAAGATAAGGTGGGGATTTCATCACCCTTCCTTAGCCCAAAAATCATATCCCAAGCACTCACTAACCCAAGCCTAACTAAAAAAGAGTAGACGTTGGCCCTAGGGACACTCGGACTCAATTAGGAGATTATCCTAAGGGGGAACAGTGTTGGAAGTTGACTCCTGCCAAATCAGTGTCTAGGAAGGAGATTGAGGGCCGAAAGCCCGAAGTGTGGTGGTTATTTAATTAAGGAACGTCTTTGACGGAAAACCTCCCACCACTCTTGCCCCGACCTGGCTGATTAACTTGTGGTCAAAGTCTACACCCTACCTCCCGTGGACAGTCTAACCAGTTAGGAGTCGTCTAGGTCTAGGTCTACCCTAACTTAGGTTAGAAATTTTTCTTTTTTGTTGTTTTTTCTTTTGTTTGTGATTGTGTGATGTGGCCTATAACAACAATTTTTTCAATTTTAATGAGGATCCATGTTACACACCAACCTCTTATTCGGATATTACCAACCGGCATATCATAACTTTGACCAACCTAGTGTGCCAGATTGGTCTTATCCGAATCATTACATGCCCCAGTCCCAATACTATGAACAAGATTGGAATAATCATCACTACTCTTCACAGAGTCAATGGGGATTCAATACCCCTGAGCCATATGGTCAACCACCTGTTCAAACCAGTATCTTCATATACGTCTTTTCCCACATCACCAAGGTTTCAGTCCTCCATTGATCTATTCGATGGGTTAGAAGAAAAAGTGGATCGGTTGCAAGATACAATGAATGATCAAATTTCTAGACTTTCAAACATTCTTGACCAAGTTGATAGGAACCAAGAATCATTCTGTTTAGAAGACCTTGATCAAAATTCAATTTCATCACATCAATATGAACTTGCTCAATCCCAATCCTTGGACAAATTGGCTAGTTTTAATTCAATGAGATTGAATTAGATTATGAATGTGAACCCCATCCCCAACTTTGCGATTCAGTTTCCATCTTCGAATCTATGTTGACTCCAGTATTCTTACCCAATTTGGACCAATTTTCTGAGCTAACATTTATTCCCATACCTATAGATCATGAAATTGAATCACCCATTTTTGATGATCATATTGAACTGACCAATTGTGCAATTTGAAAGTCCCATGGAAAAATTGGCAAGTTCCCATTTTTATGAGATTGAAACTAATGAGATATGTGACCTAGATTCCCAAATCTATGATCAAGTTCAAATTCCCGAATCATTATTGACTACTGTTTTGTTACCCGACTTAGGTAATATTTTAGAGTCAGTTTTGATTCACACACCTATCATTCCTGAACTTGAATCACCAACATTGAGTCACATTCCATTGTGGGAAAATGATTGTAGACTTGAGTTTCAATTTCTTGACTTGGACCCACCTCTTGATCCTAGCCCGACTCCTGAACCTTTACTTGATTTGAGTTTCTTTCCTAAGTCGGTATTAGATCCTGAACCTATCATTCTTGAGTCCAAGTCAACCATTTTACCAAGTCACATTCTTTTGTTGGACATAGGTATAGACCATGACTCTGTGATGATTTTCCAGGACTGGTCATGTAAAGGGAGTAAGTTTCACGAGAGGATCTTCCATGATCCTATTCATTCTGGGGACTGTAAATATGTAAATAAAAAAGAGGTCAATAAAGGTAGGTCCCCGTGAACTACCACGTTATCTTGTTTGGGCCGCATTTCGTGGACCATTAGACCACCTCCGGAACCACCACCCTAAGGTAACTTCCGCCTTCCCTTGTTCTGTTTCATGCATACATGCATACATTCATACATTGAGGACAATGCATGAGATAAGTGTGGGGGTGGGTTTTACTAACATACTAACATAGGTAAAAACTAACAAAAAAAAAATTGCTAATTAAAAAAAAAATTAAAAAAAATGTTATAAAAAGGACAGTATTTTGACTTATTTTTTGAAAGAAATCTAAGTTAGTTTTAAGGATTAGGAAAATCATGATTAGGATTTCTAAAAACTTGGTCAAAATAAATAAATTGTTTAATTTTTAGGTATAGGAGAGAAATTGAATAAATAATTAGTCTTGATTTTTACCTTAATGAAATTTGCATACCTAATGCATATCTAGGATTCTAAGACAAAGACCTTGTGCCTCATAAAAAAAAAAGAAAAAAAAAGAAGAAAAGAAAAAAAATCACCAATTAAGCTGATACATGTGCCTCAAGAAGCATAAGTACTCATGCCTAAAGGTGAGTAAATAAAATAAAGTCCTTAGTTTTGGGGCCTAGTTCACTCGAATTTGAGTCCGCGGGGTGTTTTCTCACCTGGTGCCCTAAAGCCAACCGGTTTGGGAGTCATCGACTTTAAGTTCGCTACATGGGAGGATTAGAAAGCCTAAGAAAACTAAGAAATATAATAATTATGTATTAACACATCTAATAATCAATTAGTTAGGTATGAGGGCCTCAAGAAGCCTTGATACTTATACGAAAGAAAATTAGATGAGTTATACATGCCAAAATATATATATATATATATATTAACACATCTAATAGTCAATTAGTTAGGTATGAGGCCCTCAAGAAGCCTTGATACTTACACGAAAGAAAATTAGATGATGTTATAAAAATAATAAAGAGGCATGAGAGTCCAAGTTAAGGAATTCCTAGATTCACAAGGGTGCGTATGACTTGTTAACGAAAAGAAAAAACTATATTAAAAATTCAATTTTAATCCTTACCTAAAATGAATAACAATTGACTTTATAAAGACCAGGTTTGAAGAATGAATAAAAATGATAATCCTAAAACTTATAGACTACTTAGTCTCTTCAATAATAATTCAAAATTTTCCCTTTTATGGATTTTGTGGGTGTAATCCGCTGAAAACCCTCACGAGACAACACTCGTCCTCTAGGGTAACCTAGAGGTTTAACGGCTTGTTGCACGTGCTAAGTGCAATCGTGATTCCTACGAAAGTGAGTTAGGTTAGATTAACTTTTCATTTCTTTTTCTTTTTTTGTTTTTACTCGAGGACGAGCAAAAAGATAAGTGTGGGGGTGTGATTGGTAGTGAAAAGTGCATTTTTATCATCATATTTACCATCACATTTTCATATTTATTCATTTAATTCTGCACATTTATTAATAATTTATAATTTATTGTGTGCAGGCCTCGAATTATTATTTTAACAATAAATAAAGCTTAAAGAGCCCAAAAGCCCAGATCCAAGCCCATATTGAAGCTCAAGAGTCAAAGTGCAAATATCAGATTGTCAAAGTGCAATTATACAAGGGCTAAAGTTGCAATTATCAAAGATGAGGAAGGATAGAATTCTACCCAACCCTAAACTCTTGCAGGATGTGCATAAAAGCCAAAGAGAGAAGGAAAGTCGTTTAAAAGAGATTGGGAGAATATAAAGTCTAGATAACTTGATTTCCAAGTTATATCCATATCCCAATATTTAGAGTCAGGATCGAACTTCCAGAAGCAGGCGCCCAGATGGACGAACCAGGAGAGGCCACGCGCCAAAGCGCGTGGCCAGAAGCCACTAAAGTGCCGCGGACCCGCGGCAAAAGCGCGGCATTCTGGATGAGTTAGGATCCCAGTTTTCGTAGGCAACTTCATCCGGGACTCCTCGGCCTTCTGCACCTATAAATATCTCCTGCAGTGCAACGTACAGAGCGTCCAGCGTCCAGAGAAGAGCCAAGGGCCAAAGTTAGGGTTTTTAGGTTTTCTTTCCACCTTTGTATATTTTTTATTTTTTTTTGTAAAAGCTGAGAGGAGATGATGTATTCATGGAGGAAGGGATCTGCTTGTACTGATGGTGACAGTCGGTGTAAGTGTTATTTTTTCACCATTGTTTAATAATCGAATCAAGGCTTGTTTTATTTTATTCTTGTATTATTCTAGTTCTTTTATTCTTATTTTAATCTTGTATCTACTTTCTTCTATTTGTTCTCTAATGTCTTGCCCACCATGAGATCCAACTGCTTCGAGAATACTAGCCGAAGAAGGAACTTGACGGCCCAATGGCGATGAACAGGTCTTCATAGCTTGTTTTCATTTCGTAGAGTAGATTAAGAAGGCGGACGATCCCATAAGCCGTGCTTGTACACCTTCCAAGAAAAGGGAAATCATCGCAACGGTTCAAACGGCAAGCAGACTAAAGAGATAAGTTTTCTTTCTTTTTTTTCTTTTCTTTTTTGTAGATTAAATACAACTCATCTCCATATTCTTTTCTACCACCCATTGTAAATACCACTTCCTTTCAACTTAACAAATAAAAATAAAAACTTTAGAGAAACTTGCTTAACGCTTCCATCGCAGTCCCTCCCTGAAGATCACGACCCGCATAGCCCTGCTACCGCGGATTAGAACTGAGACTTGCACATCTATCTTAAAACTAACATATAATATTTTGTGTGCAGAAAAACTCAGTCAACACGTAACTATGGCCATGCTGAAAGGATGCATCCATTGGAGAGGCGCAACTGTTGGGTGCGAATCTGTGCCATGCTATGAGTGCACCGCCACGTGTCTTGTGGAACCGACGGGACATCTTCCTTTTAGCGTGCGAACTTCACGCTGCATTAAATGCTCTGCCCATGCGTCAAGCGGTGATTCGACGTCAAGCCAAGCGCCGTGTATCTTTGCGAATCACCGTGCCTATAAATGGCAATAGTCATCGATAGAGTCATCATTAGTCTCTCCTTCGTCTTCGAGCGCATCTGTTAGGGTTTTGAGAAAAGGATTTCCTTTGTTCTCTCTTCTACCATCTAGCATCAGATTCTTGATTCCCAATGGCACCCAAGGCCAAGCAAACTGCTTCATCTTCAAAGGCGGTCGTCGCTGAGACTCAAAGGGGCAGTTCCTCCATGCAGGAAGCCCCTATCTCAGGTATAACGCCCTCAGGCTTAATTTTCGCCATTAAAAGGGTTTATGGAGTTCTTTAAACTCTTAAATCCCCTTTTGAAAGTGACCCGCCAACGCGGGCTCGGGTCCGTGTTTGATCTTCAGACGCGGTTCTTGAGTTGATAAGCACGGCGCAGGTTTGGTAACCCCTGTTGCTTTTATTTGCTCGAATCTGCATCTGCTTGGTGAACACAGGGCCCCAGTGAGCCTTGCGTTTTGGATCCAATACTTGAAATATTCTAAGTGTGAAAGATTCAGACGCAGATTTCTCATGACTCTTGCGTCTTGTGAAATCAGACGCTAGTTTTCATGAATCTTGCGCCTGAGTCCAAGTACCTAGAGATTTTTCATAAGTCTTGGATTTTCAAAACGCGGACTCCATGCTGGCCTCACAGTCTTCGGGTCCGGACGCGGATTTTGACAATCCCTGCATCTGGAGTCACTTCCGCGTCTAAGTTGTAGACACTTGATCATTTTCCTTCAGATTTTGATTAAGTGTTACTTTCTTTTGCAGTGCGATATTCCTCTAACCCACTCTCCAAGAAGTGCCACTTCGGGCACGTAGGTGGTGTTGATAGCGATTTAACCTTTGTGCTGCAAAGGACTGCTCCCGTGACTGCCGATAAGTCGAAGGAGCGAAGGGAGAGGCTCTCCAAGGTCGACATGGCGACCCTCCGGGAGCTTATGACTGACGCGCAGCATTTACGACAGATTCGCGCGTCCCGATGAAAAAATCAGCCTTCTTCTTTAGGGACAACATTAGCGAGGGTGGTTATACCTTGCATGACGGAGATTATAAATGGCTTCGCCAGATAGAGGGTAGAAGGTTCTTTCTTCCGAACATGGAGAGAATGTACCCCTTCTCTTATCTCCAGCACATGTCTGTCCCTCGGATAATGGCGTGGGAGATTGCCCGACCTGTCCCCAAGGTTTCTCTCGGCACCCTGGGCTCCAGGAAGGTATACATTGTCGGTCATGAGAAGGAGGTTTTCGGCCTATTTCCCGGACTGCTCAGGTCCGATCACCTAGTAGGAGAAACTCCACAACTCGGCACCACCTTCATCAATGTATTCATGAAGGCGGGGGGTGATTTTCTGGTCGATTTTCGTCCGCTCGGGTGGATTCATTCCACTGACAAGTACTGGTGGAGTAAGATGGTGAGCTTTGTCCTTGCCGAACTTAGAGGTCTGCTGGAACATGTGGAACTGTACCAAGCGGTCAAGGCCGTGTAATATGGCATTCCACCGAGTTCTCAAAATTTCTTTGGGATCCTGGAGTGCTACAATCCTCTGACGGGGAAATTCTTCACTCCGGTCGGAGAAATGGGTCTTGCCCTGCATGAGTTACACGAAGTCTCAGGGCTGGTAATGGAGGATGCTCCCTATGAGGAATACGTCCCGACTTCTAAGGAGCTTCACCTCTTGAAGAAAGAGTATCCTCGGGTGTATGAGATTTATTAGGAGGTGTTATGTCACTTCCACATCTGCGGCCAGATAACCTCTTGGAGGACGAGGGGAGTTAAGCAGCTGTCTTGGGCAAGCTACTTATTTAATGGTGTCAATCAGAAAGACCATCCAGTGACCCGACTGGCTCCCAGCTCCGACAAAGAAATTACCGAGAGGATCAATGCTTCTGTGGATTCCTACACCACAGATTCGAACGAGGATACTTTCAAACCTGACACGGTTTTTGAAAGTTTTCATCACCAAGCCCGGACCCGAATCTCCAACCGGGCACTGTTGGCGGGCTTCCTAATGTTGTGGTTAAAGCGCTGTGTGGTGCCGACACTACCACATGAAGTAATCGTTACCGACGTGGTGTATCCGGCGGTACTCTGGCTTATGGTAAGTCCATAGCCCTCCTCCCGGCCATGGTGGCCGGTATTCAAAGCGGGTTGCAGGCCTTAGCTCAGGGTCTATGCAGGGTAGAGAAGGTTGTCGACTCCCAGGGTGAGCCGAGTATTGACTCAGAGGGGAGGCCGATAGTAAAGCAACCCAACCCTCGGATTGAGCTTCCCTACACGTACCAGATGGCTTCGTACGTTATGCACTGTCCTCTCTGATGATGCTGGTGTCTTGTTGTGAGGGGTTTATCCCTTTAGTACAGCGGTTGGAGAGTTCAAGTTGGTGTAATACTTATATGTACTACATTCGGAAGTGCATTCTAGTTGCTTCGAACTACCAACTCAATCGCTGCTTCCCCGAGATTACTGGTGCATCTTATGGGGATAAATTTGCTGACCTGGTGGGTCCAGACAACTTCACGAGGCTGTCGTTGGGAGTTTTATGGTGGCTGATCAATATTCGGCCTGGGTATGTGCTTTTCCGGTAAGGGAATTCGTGCACGATCGAACCGTACATGCCGAATCGCTTCGCCCGACAGTTCGGCTATGATCAGCTATATGTCGGCAACCCAAGTGCTCAACTCGCCTTTAGTGGGAATTTGTTTGAAGGTGCTCGGGCTTGGTATTATAGTGTGGCTGGAGGGACGGATGCAATTTTTAGTTTGCCTCTCAAGGGGCTGAAATGCCGTACAAGCCTCAGCTTCTGCACCTAGTACTTTCAAGCCAACCAAATGCCTAACTTCTCATTGGAGCACTCATGCATTATGAGCATTAATGCATCTTATGAAGAGAAGTCGGCATCCAATAAGCGCTCGCGAGGCCTTGATGAATATCGGGCGGCTCAGAAGGAGGCCAGAAGGGTGTCAAGGGGGGGGAGCAGAGAGCAGCGTCGCCTAGGGAGCAACCTACTAAAAAGGGTTGACAGGCAGTGCATAAACGTCCTCAGGCCTCTACTTCCAATGCTGAGCCTGCCCCAAAGAAGGCCCGGAGAGACTTGGCGGCCGAAGTTTCCTTATCTGAGGCCCTCCCTTCTGGTGTTGAGGAGCAGAGGGAAGAAGAGGAGGAGGATAGTGCCCCTCTTGTGCGCACTCGTGGATTGCGCAGCAGGGGCCCCGCATTTTTAGAAGAAGGGGAGCTTGCTGATGAACCCCTCAGACTTGATGAGGCCGAGCAGCTAGAGGCTGACCTGGTGGGCAGGGATGATGTTGAGATCCCAGGGGTCTCGATTCGACCTGGGTCTTCTTCTGCTCAAGAGAGGAGAGAGGAGGCACAACAGCTTGGGTCTCTTAGTGTATTAATCCCCAGTCCGCGGGTAGTTGACCCCAGCCCCACTACTGGGGTGTTTGGCGGCAAGGCCCCGATTGCCGAGGCCTCTCGTGTTGAACTATTATCCTCATCGTCCGGAGAGGATAGATATGATTCAGGCGATGAGGTCAATTTTGGTGATGAACTCGCTCCTCTTGATCCGAGTAAATTCTCACATATCTCAGAGGAGGAGATATATGGGCGTGATCCGGTGACGGCGTCACCACCAGCGGCAGTTGCTTCTACTGAAGGTACTCTTACCGTTTTGTTGGCCTAGTTTCCCTTTTTATTCGAGAAAAGGTTCTGACATTTTCTTTTTATGCTGCAGGGTTGGCCGTGGACAGCGAAGCTGCAACTTCCTCCCATATCGAGGAGATGGTGCAGGAGCTGGTCCAGCAGGAAAGAGTTGAGGTTCCTCTTACTAAGATACCTCAAGAGAAGGCACACACTGAAGTCAGGAAGGCCTCAACCCTACAAGATTCGCCCCAGAATTCGTCGTCTCTGAACCCCAACTTGGTAAGGAAATATTGATGCTTTGAATATTTTCCTTTACCATCGTGGCTGATGTTCTTGTAATTTGCAGACGGTACTGAGGGAGCTCAGGCAGAGGCACCTGCGGCTAGGGTCGACCCAGCAGGGGCATTCAGCGTTGATCCAGCAGTGGCAGCCAGCGTTGGTCCAGCAGACAGTACAATTCGACCTTTGACTCAGGATACCGCTACTTCAGGTGCCATGGAGGCTTGTACAACAGTGGCTGCGCCAGATGCGTCGGCGACCATCCCAGCTTCTGTTGCACCTGTCACTAACCCGACTGTTGCGCGGGACGAGTTAATTCCCACCCCTCGCCCTGTGATAGAAAGGGGATCTGGGAGCAGATCAGCGAGATCCTCTTTGTTGGAAGAGCTGACACGTCAAACGGTGTATCAATTCTTCGTCTCCATGTGATCGTGTATTGAACTCATTTTTTCTGGGACAGTTCTTTTGAATTTGCCCGATTGCTCCTGGGAAATCTGATTGAGAACATCAATCATACGGGAGGTCCTTCTCAAGCCAAAGCGTGTCTTCTGCTGGTGGATCGGTTGGGGAAGGACTTAGAAGAGCTTAAGTCTTTGGAAGATGCTGGCTTATTTCACGAGGCCCGGACAACCCTGACTAGGCTTCTTGCCGCTCAAGAACAAGAGCGAAGGGAGATGGAGGAAAAGATAGCTGAGAAGACCCATCTTCTCCAATGTTTCCAGGCTGACCATCGAAAGCTAACTGGTGAATCAAAGTAGTCTGAGATGGTTATGCAGACCGCAGAGCAGGTTATCCTCGATGCTCGAGCTACCATAGCCAGGGCTGAGGCTTTGATTGCTATCAACGAGCAGAAGTTTGCCACTTCCAAAAAGAGGCTAGCGGAGTTAGAGGCTGCCAAGGCGCAAGTTGAAGAAAACCTCTCTGTTAATTCCTCCGAGCTGGAATCCCTACGAGTGCAGCTGGCTGCGAAGAGATATTTATCCGAGGAGGAGCTACGGGCCCAGACTTTCATGGAAGCTGAGAAGGCGCGTCAACATGAGATGCATGGCCTTAGAGAACAAATCCGTTCTTTGGCGAACCAGGATTATTAGCTTTCTCCTTCTTTTCCTTTTGTAAAGAAAAGGACACTCTATTCATCAAGAGTGTTTGTATTACTTTTATCATATTTGAATAATAAAAGTCGTTAAAATTTTTGTTCCACCTTCATTGCCCCGCTGTAGATGAATCCCACTTCTTAATCGCAGTCTTTGGTTGTGCTCCCTGACTGACTGTGAATAACGAATTTAGGTAGAACTAAGTTCTTTTTGATGGGACGCGGCGCCGATTCATAGAGACGCAATTCTGAAGAACGCGACTCTGACCTGCCATTGAAGACGCGGTTCAAGTTGACGCGAAGAACGCAACTTTGAGTGTAATTCACTGGCCGCAGTCCTTAACTTTATCCAGACGCAGAATTCAGGATACATTAAGAATGTGGTCTTATGCTCCTTAAAACTGACGTAGACATATATGAGGACAACCCATCATCATCTCGCCATGTAGACGTAGCTCCAAGACACTTGTGAATGTGATAGGCCTTCTCTGCTGAAGACACAAGACTCAGGACGCCGCTTCCTCTTATTATGTGCTTTCCCACTGAGATCCCCAGAATGGGTCCCTTTTGTGGAGGGGACGCAGTTTTGAATCACTCCGAGAGACGCGGAGAGCCTTCTTAATTGGAATGAAGGAGAACGCCGTTTTTGAAAAGGGGACGCGGGTTCCTGAACGCGGCTCTCATGTCTGCGTTTGGTGCAACTTCCCAGGCGTTACATGCAGCCTGCCATAAAGATTTTGTGAGATCTTTAAACGTCAAGTCTACGTTGACGATTGGGAACCTGCATCATCCGTTATTTCCTGAAGCGGCGGTACACGCGTCAACTCTTCATTGGGTTCAGGCATCGATGTCTTTTAATGCCTAACCGACGCTGGCGGTTGGAGATCTGCGTCTTCGACACTTCCCGAAGCGACGATCCACGCGTCAGCCTTTCATTGGACTTTGATACTCGTGCGGTCATTAAGGCCGACGGTTCTGATTAGTTAGCCGTTAATTATAGGTATTATAGTTTGCCTATAAATAGGGCTTACCCCCTTTAGCCGTTCATTACTGAAACTGCTTCCTTTTGAAAGCGAGTGCTCTGAGAGACTCTATCTTCTTCTTTCAAGGACTTTACCAGGGGCTTGCCTCCATAGGCGAAGATGACTCAGAACTTTCATGCTTCTGTTTGGTCTCTTCAGAAGATTACCACTGTCAAGTGATTTCAATAACGAGAAGTGTCTCCTTGAACACCTTTTATGTCCGCGTCTTGAAGCAGAGAGTTCAACTCTTAATAGAGGCCTCTGCGGGTACGCCTTCCCAGTATGCCATGACATTTTTAGTCCAACTAAGTTTGAATTTTGATATCGCTTAAAGAGATTCATCATCTGGATTTTCTCTTGAAGTCTTAGTTGGTGTATCCCTCTTTTGGAAGTTGCGCCATTGACTTAAACTCCTCTGGACGCGAGTATAGTGGACTTTGGCACCTGGGCCGCAGGCTTTACACATAGAGCTAGCGTCTTGAGGCTGCTGACTTAGAAGAATTTCAACTCAGGCTGAATGTTTTAGGCCTGAATTTTGCAACCCCTATTCGTCAAACAGGGAGACGGCAATTTTTGGCGTCTGATTCTCTTCACGTCTCGTACTTTAGATGCGGATACAAAACTAGACTGCGTTCGAATCCTGTGTGTATCACAGTTTTAATCGCGTCTGTTTCTGCCACCGCAGAAGTTTTGGCTCACTGTGCGGGTCATTCCCGCGTCTGCAGTCTTCAGCAATAGCTGCGTCTGTCACTTAGTTTTCTCTGTTGAAGTGTACTAAGTTCCAGATTTTCTAATTCTTTGTTTACTCCTTGCAGGTAGGTTTGATCATCCTTTTTCATATTCGTTGGGCCCCTGGGAGAATATTTCGGCCAGTGAACTTGTTCGATGTTCATCCACAAGGGAAGAAATCATGGCCCCTGTCTTCGGGAGACGGGGACCTAACCCTCGTCAAGATCTCCTTGGATTCAATGCACCAGTCATGCTTCTTAGCATGGCATGGTCAGAGGGAGTATGACGGGGGATGTAGTGGTGGATATGGTGGCGGGTAGCATCCTCTGTGAGGTCTCAAAACCTTCTTTCACCCCAGAAGTGACATCGAGGAAAGCTTCATCCTCGTTGGATGATTTTCTGGTGGAGGAGATATTCGACAAATCATAACCCGGCTTCGGATGGTCAGGTGGAATCAGAGGATTCTGCTACCATTCGACCTCAAGAACACCATTGCTCATAGTCAACGAGGGCTCTTTCGATGTTTACGTCATACATCGTGGTGCAATCAGCTCCGATCATCGCCACAGTGTCCAATCCTATTTTGGCGCCCTTCCAAACATCTTGTACTTGGGATCATATGCAGTTTTAAGGAGTGAGTGCAACCTCTAAGAGAGAGGGACTTCTTTGTACTCCTTTATTGTAACACTCAATCTTATTGTATAAGAGAGCGTTTTGTATCACTTTCATATATTTGGATATAAATAAAAGTGACATTTTTTGTTTTCTTCTTCTATTGTCTTGAACTTTTTTTTTTAGTCAGACGCATAGAAGCAAAGAATCTTTGACTTTGTCAAAACTACGATGATAATCTTAACAAGTCAATTTTGTAGAGAAAGATCCTATTTCAGGAACTCCACAATGCTGCCAGAGGTGTATTATTAACTTGACATGGGATAAGATAATTTTTGTGGACCTGCCACTTTATAAAAGAAAGTGACAGGGGGAACTTGTACCCCTAGAGAAGATGAACTTTTATCAAGGGTTTGGGATTAACTTGATTAAGATCAGCTGGAGAGTTTGATAAAAATACTGTTAACGGAGTAGTGTTAACCTAACAATGTTTTTAAATAGACTTGTTGCTCTGTTGGGGAGAATAACAAGTGAGACTAGACTCGCGGGGAATCTAGGAAAATCTTTACCGTTAGAGGTGTGATGTTAACTTAACGGGTTGAACGTAGTCTTGTCAGAAGTGTAGTGTGAACTTGACAAGGACGTGAGTCAGAGGTGTGATATTAACTTAACTCAGAAGCATTTCAGTTTTATTTTGGGAAAACTGAAAGTGTCACTATCATAGGTGTGATGTTTAACTTGACAGTGAGGGTAATGCTAGAGGTGTAATTTTGAACTTGGCATTAGTCATCTCAACTTTGATAAGGAAGTCCGAGGGAAAGTCATGGCTATTAGTGTATTGTTGAACTTAGCAATGACCTGGATGCTAGAGGTGTAGTGTTAACCTGGCATCGTTCATTTTAGCTTCAATATGGAAGTCTGAAGGAAGGTGACTGCCAGAGGTGTGATATTAATTTGACAGAAACTTGATTACTGTTAGAAGTATAATGTTAACTTAACAGTAATTTGTCAGAGGTGTGATATTAACTTGATAAAAATTGGCTCGTAAAAAGAGCAGTTTGAGGACCTGTCATTCTATTGATGAGAATTGACAAGTGAAATTTGAAGTGCCAGAGGTATAGTGTTAACTTGGTAAGTTTGAAAGTTTGCTACTCTATGTAGAGTTAACAAGCAAAGTTTGTACTCGACAAGGAGTATTGAAAATTTTCATTACCAGAGGTATAGTGTTAACATAGTAATGATTGCATTTGGTGGACCTACCATTCTGTGAATGAGAATTGGTAGGGAATTTTGGAGGAAAGAGAGGAGCTAAGTCCACTTAGGATTTTTAGCAAACCCTTAGCTATCAACGGATTTGAGGTGCCTTTACCAACAACCGTTTGAGTTGGGATAGCCATGCTATTCCCTCAGCATGATGAGTTGTCGAAGACTTATGTTGGGCTTAGAAGCCAACATTTCCTCTATCCTTAGCCGTCAGAGGCATCGGATGTTCAATGAAGAAACTCTTCTCGCTTTGATCAGAGGTGTACTTTTAACTTGATCAGTGGAGGAGCACTATTAAGGATAGTACTTCTTCAGGAATCTGCCATTGATAGGCATCATGAGTGTATCGCCATTTGAGGTTATGAGGCGATATGACCCATTGGAGTAGACTGACTCCACTACAAATGGTCCTTCCCATTTGGGCTGAAATTTTCCTTTTGTCTTGTGTGTCATCACCATGGATCTTCTGACGGCTAAGACAAGATCGCCTTTCTTGAAAGTTCGCACTTTAACTTTCTTGTTGAAGGCTCTAGTAATTCGAGTTTAGTAAAGCTCGATTTGTTGTTGGGCCTGCAGACGTTTATCGTCTAAGGCCTCCAATTCCTGGAGTCGCTGTCGATGCTTCTCCTCTGTTGTCATCTCTGCTGTCAAGGCGACGCGTAAAGACGGAATTTGGATTTCTAGTGGGAGCACGGCTTCCACCCGTATACCAAAGAAAATGGCGTAGCTTTAGTTGGGATTCGCACAGTTGTGCGATAGGCCCATAAGCATTCACCCAGCTTGTCGTCCCAGTCCCGTTGACTTTTCGAGACAAATTTCTTGAGAAGCTTACCAATGGTCTTGTTGAAAGCTTCTGCGAGACCGTTAGCGGCGGGATAGTATGCCGTTGAGGACACACTCTGGATTCTGAACTTAGCGCAGAATCTCTAGAAAGCCTGACTGATGAACTGGGGTCCATTGTCATGGACAATTCGCCGAGGTATACCAAAACGGTAAATGACGTGATACTTCATGAACTTGATCGCGTCGGATGACTTTACCCTCCTTCAAAGGAATGGCCTCTGCCCATTTGGAGAAGTAATCGGTTATGGCTAAAATAAATCGATGTCCCTTTGATGATGGCGGGCTGATTGGGTCAACTACATCCATCCCCCACATTTCAAATGGCCAGATAAAGGTTGTAGAGTGAAGGTACCATGGTGCTTGGTGGATGAAATCACCATGTACTTGGCAGGCGTGACATCCTTTAGCATAAGTGACGGCGTCAGCAATCATTTTGGGCCAGTAATATCCCAACCTTTGGAGTCGATATGTAAGTTTGGGCCAGGTTGATGGGCTCCACACATACCGTCGTGGGCTTCTTTCAATACCTCTTGTGCCTCTTTGGGTGAGAGGCAGTGGAGCAGGATCCCATCATGCAATCGATGATACAATGTTCGCGCAATCGTATTATAGTAGAATTTGGGGGCTTTCCTTCGAATGGCAGCCGCTTATTGGCATCCTCAGGCAGGATGCCGTATAAGACAAAATCAATGAAGGGGAATCGCCAGTCTCTAAGCTCTGGACCGGTTGATGACTCCAGTGCTTCTTTGCTTTGACAATCTCCCTTTGACTCATGGTAGTCCTCGAAAGCAATTCTCGGGCAATACAGGTCGTGGCTGTAGACAAATACCTTCTTCATTGCTCCAGCTAGAAGAGCTAAAGAGGCAGCGAGGATGCCAGTGCATCTGCATGCGCATTTTGCTTGCGCTGTACATGGTCGATGTAGAAGTTTGTGAACCTCTCGGCCATGCGAACAGTTGCGTTGTGATAGAGTACTAGGTCTTCGTGTCTGACTTCGTACTCTCCGCGAACTTGGCTGACGATAAGTTTGGAGTCGCCATATGCCTCGAGATTTTTAACGCCAATCTCATCGGCGAGTTGCATCCCAATCAAAACGGCATTATACTCTGCTACATTATTGGAGCAAGGTTCGGTTAGCGAGACAGCCCGAGGTATCACATAATTCTATAGGGAGACGAGTACTACTCCTACCCCCGCTACTATGTGTCCTTTTGGGCTTGTCCTCGATGCACCGTCGAAGAAAAGTTGCCATACTTGACTTTCGAACGATGTCTGAGTCAGGCAGACTTCGGCGACCTCATCTGGGAGATTCTCGTAGACTTTGGCTGCCCTCGGATCTGGGTGCTCAGCTAGAAAATCTGCCACCGCTTGTCCTTTAATGGCCTTTTGTGGTAAAAAGTGCATCTCATATTGGGATAGCAATATGGCCCATTTTGCCAACCGACCGTTCAATGATGAAGGCTTAGTCATTAGTAACCTCAGGGGGTTGACTTTTGATATGACATTTATAGTTTGGCCTACCAGATAGTGTCGCATTTTCTGAATAGCGAACACCAGTGCCAAACATTCCTTCTCGATTGGGTTGTACCGATGTTCGGCTCCGATCATTGTTCTACTCGGATAGTAGATCGCTTGCTCTCGTCCTTGATCATCATTCTGAGCTAGTAGAGCTCCCAAAGAATGATCCATTGCTCGGACGTATACCAGGAAAGGCTTTCCGGATATCGGAGCTGCAAGGATTGGTGGTTGGGTGAGGTATTGTTTAATCTCTTCAAACGCTTGTTGGCAAGCGTCATCCCAAATGAACGAAACACCCTTCTTCATTAGTTTAGCGAAGGGTTGGCATCTCCCAGAGAGATTTGAGATAAACCTGCAGATGTATGCCAATCGTCCTTGCAATCCCCTGAGTTCCTTGAGATTTCTCGGAGGTTGCAACTCTTGGATAGCGCGAACCTTTTTCGGATCTAAATGAATTCCGGTAGAAGTTACAACAAATCCTAAGAATTTGCCACTGTCCACCCCCAGGAAGGACTTGGTGAGGTTTATCTTCAATTGATGAGCCCACATGATATCAAATACAACCTTCAGGTCAGATATGTGATCACCTTTAGCGCGGCTTTTTATCGCGATGTCATCAACATAACATTCCACCGTTTGCGCATTTGCTGATGGAAAATGGTGTTCAAGGCTCTTTGATACGTCGCCCCTGCATTCTTCAGTCCGAAGGGCATGACGGTGTAGCAGTATGCCCCTAGTGGTGTCCTGAAGGAGTTGTGCTTTTCGTCGTCAGGATACATTTTAATTTGATTGTATCCTGAGAATCCATCCATGAAGGACATTCAGTCGAATCTACAAGTATTGTCAATCATGACATCCGTAATTGGCAGTGAAAATTCGTCTTTGAGATAGGCCTCGTTTAGATCACGGAAGTCGATGCAGATCCGTATCTTTCCGTTTTTCTTGGCAACGGGGACGATGTTGGCTACCCAGTCGGGATGTTGTTCTTCCCTGATGAAGCCAGAATCTATAAGCTTTCTGACTTCTGATTGAATTCCATTATTTCTGGTCGAAACCGTCGCTATTGTAGTTTGACAGGCTTTACGTCCGAATTGATGTTGAGACGGTGCTAGCCACTTGAGGATCAAGTCCGGGCATGTCTTCGTAATTCCAGGCGAAGACGTCTATATACTCTTGTACAAGAGATATTAGATCCTTTTTCTCCGAAGGTGATAGACCTGCGCTTATAAAGATGGGCTTAGAATTAGCCTCATCTCCCAGATTGATCTGAACAACCTTATCTTCTGTGGGTGGCTCGCGCTGTTCAAAGTGGGTGTCCCAAAGAGTATTTAAATGTTTGATCCAAGGATCTGTATCAGATTGGATCATTTCTTCATCTCCGTCTTCCAGGTGGCTTGTTGAAACCATGTTCACTGAAAGTTTTTCGAAGATGTTACCGACACTGACATCTGACTCCCACGATGACGTGCCTGAAGAGTAACTATGGCCTGATGACCCTCCAGAATCAGAGGCTGATGGAGCCGGAGTTGATACATAGCCCAACCCCCTGCGAGTCTGATGATAATAATCAGGTGCTTTCCCTTTCGACACAAAGGATTGAAGTAGGTTCTCCTTCCTTTGCCGAAGTTCAACCCGGGTCTGCTTGTTAGGTCATACCCCATGCGTTTCATCATTCTGAATGCTTTTGGTTCGTAATGACCGAACTGAGGGGATTCTTCCTCGCCTTCTGATTCTTCGCTGGGCGTTGGTTTAGACGAGATACGCCCAAAAAGAATTGGTTTTTGGCCTTTCCGTCATGCTGGAACCATGAATATATATTCTTGCGCATTACCATTATCTTGGTATGTCTCGAAGGACGATTTCACTGGTACATGCAACGATGTCAAAGCACCCATTGCCAACCAGAGATCATCATCTACTTTGGTACTAGTGTCTGACGGTACCGAATCAGAGGCAAACACAGAAAAATACGCTAAATCAAATTCTTCATTAATGTACCAACCACCTACATCGTCGGTGGTATTATCAACATCGAGCTTATTAATGCTCTTTACAAGTGGTTCCAACTCCCACAGGCATTCTTCTTTTTCTAGCTCGGTGTCGGCTTCATTACCAGAGTCTGGCTCCTCTGGTTGCGGGACTTCCATGGAATCCTGATACAGGAGGGAGTCTGTGAAATAATTCTCGACTCCTTTAAACGGATGCCTTTCGGCAATCAACGTTTATACTTTTCCACTCCCGTCAATATATTTCATGACTTGGTGAAGAGTGGAGGGAACGATAGAATTACGATGAATCCATGGTCGTCCAAGCAGTAGATTGTAGGAAGTGTCAGCATCGATGACGTAGCATGTCACTTCCGACTTTAGGCTTCCAATCTGGCACTTGATCTTCCCCATTGGACGGGTTCCATTGGCATTGAACCCGTAAATGGTCGTCTGGGTAGGGCTCAAACGATGAGTAGGAATGCCCAGATGTTGCATGACCCGGCGAGGCATGATGCTCAATGTGGACCCTGGATCCACCTGAATGCGATTCACCTCAGATGATCCGATATACCCTGTGAAGTACAGGGGTCGATCATGCTTCCTTTAACCTGCATATCATCCACCGTGAAGGTGATGCAGGGAACATTTTGGGAGGTGTGGAGGCAATCCTCTACATCTTTCTCCTTTGGCACCTGAGTCATGAAGACTTCGGCATTGGCGAGGGCCTCTTGTAGAGCTTCTCTGGTCGACTTTGACAGTCTAAGGAGCTCATAAAGAGTAATCCGGGCCGGGATATTGGCCAGTTGAGTTAGGACATCAAAGCGGTAAGGCGTTGTGCATCCTTCCGCTATGTCTTTCGAAAGAACTCGAGAAAACTGAAGCTCTTTCTGCTTCTCCACCGGTTGCTTTGTGGAGAGTTTGGCTGGTTCTGTAGCGGGTTTTGGAGGAGTTACCACTATTTCGCCATACTTTTTCAAGTATGACTGCCCTGAACGGGTTCCTGCCACCAGTTGGTTGGGTTCTGCAACCAAGACTATTGTTTTCCTCTTCTGAATCAGTCAATGAAGGAACATCAGCCTCTGCCTCCCGAGAAGAGGCACATACCACATTGCAGGATGAAGCCTTTGCTTTGCTTTTGGACTTCCTGTTGGTTACAGTAGTCTATTGCTGGCCATCAACGAGGTCAGGATGGACCCACATAATTTCCCCCGAGGTGTGGGAACGGGTACTAGGCCTTTCTCTTGCTGCTGATGAGGGCCTGTGTTGACCACTCTCAGTTCTCCTTTCGGAACAGGGATCACCCCCGAAGATGTTGGGGGTTGTCTTCCGAACTGGAGAACTGACATCATATTAGCCGTCACCTTTCTGCTCTAGTCGGAGTTTTAACACCTCTGCGTCAATCAGAGCCTGAAGGATGTCCTTGAAGACGTAACAGCTCTTGGTGGGGTGCCCCAACATCCTGTGATACAGGCAGTAGGGGGATTGTCGGTTTTACCGACTTCTTCGGGGTGCCTAGCTTCAGGGAGCTTCAATCGGTTGCTCTTGTTGAGTAGCTTGAAGAGCGAGTCGACATGTTCATCCTTGAAGGAATATTGTTTGTTGGCGCGGGGCTGGCTTGAAGAGCCACTTCCTTTGACCGTCTAAGGTTTGGTGGGAGATTTGGTCTCCGTCGCCAAATTATCCTTCCGTTTTGCCTGGAGGGATGTGTCTGGTGCACGCCTTGTTGACCTCTCTAGCCGTGGCTTACCTTCTTCCGCCCTGATGCGGGCGACAATCTCCTCAGCCTGTTCACCTTGTTGGACCAATTGCTTTCAGGTGCGACTTTCAGCAACTCCTATTTGAGCAAGGAGTGAGGTTTGGAGATTGTGGCGGCATGTTTCCACCAGGGTAACCTAAGTCATACCGCTCGGACATCGGAGTGCCACGTTCCAAAATCTTTCCACGAAAGATTTGACGGACTCTCCCTTTCGCTGTTTAGTAGCCAAAAGGGTGGGCATCGTGACTTCCGAGTCGTCTTCGAAGAAGCGCGTTAGAAAGAGCTTCTCCAAATCACCCAGTTCTTGATGGAGCCTTCTGGGAGCTTCATAAACCATTCAAAGGCGAGCCCTTTTAGGGTGCTGATGAACAGACGCGCCAGGATGGCATCATTGTCTACCGCATTCCTGTTTGGGATTTAAAGTAGTAGATATATTGGTTGGGTGACCGCTTCCCATTGAATTCTTGGAGGGTTGGAGCCTTGAACTTGGGAGGGTACGGAACCAGGTCCCACTCGGCTGGATAGGGCCGGACCACACCAGCTTCTTGGAGGCATTTGCGATTGGTAAGGGCCTCAAGGCGTTGCTCCAATCGATTCATTCTTCTGGAATGAATCTTCTTCTGATCACGGTCATCCTTCCCTCGCGACGAGGATTTGGACGAATCCAAAGTAGAATGCCCTTTCTCCTCAGGATACACGGAAGACGAGCTTTCTCCCTCTTTTGTTTGCCTTTAGACTTTCTAGAGGGAGATTTCCTCTTATCTTCAAGTAATTGTGTGAGCATCTGCTTGAAGGAGTCGATGGATTCCTGCTGAGCACGAATCATTTCGAGTTGTTCCTTCTGGATCTGGGCTTGTTGTTCCAAGCGCCTAGTCGTCTCCTCAGGAGTGCTCGTCATGTAGATAAAGGTCTCCTTCTCGATGGAAGAGTTTGAGGCCTGCGATTCTGCTACAGCAGAATGAAGGTCATTCACTTTAATGCCCTGGGCTAGGGCATTATAGTCAATCGGGGGAATGGCCCCGGTCCGGGTGCGAGTGTGTCGGTACACTCCTTCCGGTTCAGAGTCAGACTCCTCGGAGCTGACTGCAGGCTGTTTTCCCCTACTCCTGCTTGTCATATTTGCAGTGAGCTCTGGATACTCAGCGTCAGAGAATACCCTCCGCCTGTGAGAGCGTCTTCTTTTGGCTGATGGGAGAATCAGGGTCAGCTGTCTAACTAAAGACTGTTGGTTCACGCTGAACCGCAAAGGCACTCAGAGAGCATAAAGATGAGCCGTTGGTAGCAATATGATGAAGTGATTTGATTAGCACTTCTTTTCTTCGTCAAGTAATCCCTTAGATCTGCGGGAAGGGGATCGAAGAGATTAGCCTCGCAACGTCGAGGGCGGGAGGCATCCTTGTGCTGTACAGCTTGGACGCAGGATTCAGAGACGCAGTTCTCGCGTCATGGTTTCAGGACTCGTATCTAGCGTCTCTACTGAGAAGAGACGTGATTGTCGCGTTGCTGATTGGTGCGTTAGGGCAGGGACGCTTGAGAGAGAGCGGGTTGCTGAGCCACACGCCTAAGGGCGCGTGCCTCTTGTACTCAACGAGGGCGCAAGCTTCGCCTTGGCGTCTGGTGAGTGGGGCTTCAGAGGAGCTAACTTGGGGAGTCTCGCGTTTGGGCCGCCAAACGCGGACTTCGCGTGCTGGACGCAGCGCAGCTGAGACGCCGGTTTGAACTTTACGACCTGCCTCAGTCGGATGATCAGAAGTCCAACTTGCAGTTGACGCGCACGCCTCCTCTGTCGGCGCTCAGCGTTTCGGTTGCATCGTGGAGGTGGAGAGAAACCAACGACGACCTGGTGCTGAGGGAGAGGGTGAACTGGCTGGACACCAGAGAGTTTGACCACGCGGGTCTCCTTAGAGACGTTGGTGTGTGTGTCATGCTTGGCGCAGTTGGCCGCGACACGCTTCACAGCAGCTGCGCCTGAGAGAGTCTCAGAGCGGGTTTCAGGGTAAGTCCCCGTAGAGACCCTGCGGCAGACACGGGCCTTTGGGCTCCTGGAGTCGGAAGAGAGAAACTCTTCATACTTTGCCTGGTCGAACTCGACGACGAGCGATTCGACCATCTTCCCCTTATAGAGGACGTCACCTTGCGCCACGATCTGTTCGTCAGTAACAAATGTATTCCCCAGCAGAGTCGCCATCTCTTGTACGCTACGGAAAAGGACACGGGCTCGAAGTAAGATTTTCTTGAATCAAATTGAAAAATTACAACAGACTGGTGTTCGGTTATAAGGGAGGGAGGATGTTGAGTCTTGAATCCTCCCTTTGTTTAATGTTGGGTTCTTCAAGTGGCGGTGGAGAGTGAATCTTGTACTCCGTTGACCGGTGTGAACGTCGAGAACTTTACGGGGAGCTTCTCTTCGTATGGCAGACGGAGTAACACAGCTCTGTCGGCCAGAAATCTCAAAGAGATTATAGGCAAAGACTAACTTGAACACAGCAAGTTAGCTGAAGAGTTAGACACTCTATCTCTCGTGCCTGCGCCTCTCCTTCTTGTCTCTGTCTGTCCGCCTGTGTATCTCTGTCTCTGTGTGTGTGTGTGTGTCTACTTGTCATAGCAACTGGGCTATTTATAGAGGTTTCAGGGGTGAACGTGCCCCCTAAAAAATCTCCACAATGAGGGGTTAACTTCCCCGTTATGTGGGCAGTGACTGGCCCCATAACCAGGGCAGTTATAACCGAGGGGCGGGTTTGGACCCTCGCGCCTAGGTGCTGAGACGCGGGTTTGGACCCTCGCGCCTTGATGCTGAGACGCGGGTTTGGACCCTTGCGCCTTCTAAGACGCGGGTTTGGACCCTCGTGCCTTGATGCTGAGACGCGGGTTTGGACCCTCGCGCCTTGGTGCCACGGTGCTGGCTGAGACGGGGTTTGAATCCTCGTGCCTTGATGCTGAGACGCGCCTATATTAGCCTTGCGTCTAGAACTTGGAATTCTGCTTTTCAATGGCTTGTTGTTTGGTGATTTTTAGACAGCCTACACTAGTGTCATCCGTATGGCTTCAAGCCGTGCTACGGGTGCAAAGGTCTCCTGAAAGTCAATTCCCTCAACTTGAGTGTAATATTGGGCCACTAACCTAGCTTTATTCTAATGACATTTCCAGACTCATCCATCTTGTTTCTAAAGATCCACTTAGTACCAATTATTGGTCTATCGTGAGGCCTAGGAACAAGGTGCCAAACTTGGTTGCGCTCAAATTGATTGAGTTCCTCTTGCATGGCTAGCAACCAATATGAGTCCGCCTCAGCTTCGAGGATGCTTTTGGGTTCAAAATGAGGAATGAAAGCAAAGTTACCACATAAGTCATAGAGCTTGGAGCGAGTTGTTACCCTTTAGAGACGTCACCTAAGATGAGTTCCTTGAGGTGATTTGTAGCGTATCTCCAATCTTTAGGAAGCGGTTAAGAGCTTTTCTCTTTATCCTCTTGAACATCACCAATTGGTTCTTGCTTTTCTTCTTGAGTGGGTGAGTCCTTCAAGGATAGTCTCTCCATGTCTTCACCTAATGGGTCAATCTCTACAACATTCTCAATAACCATATTAGATTCTTCAAATTTAACATGCATGGATTCTTCAATGGTAAGTGAAGATCTATTGAATACTCTATAAAGCTTTGCTAGTAGAAGAGTATCTAACAAAGATTGCTTCATACACCTTAGCATCAAATTTACCTAAGTTATCTCTAGTACTTAAAACAAAACACTTGCATCCAAAAACTTTGAAATATGCAACATTTGGTTTTCTAGAATGATACATTTCAAAAGATGTTTTGGAAGAATTTTTGCACAAATAAATACGATTTGAAATATAGCATGCGGTGTTTACGGCCTCGGCCCATAGATATTGAGGGAGGTCATATTCACTTATCATTGTCCTAGCCATCTCTTGAAGTGTTCTATTTTTCCTTTCTACAACTCCATTTTGTTGTGGAGTTCTAGGACAAGACATTTCATGCTTGATTCCCTTTTCATCACAATAAGTCATAAAGAGTTGGTTAACAAACTCACCACCTCTATCACTCCTTATTTTCAAAATCGAAAAACCCTTTTCTTTTTCAACTCTTTTTCGAAAAATCTTAAAATGAGAAAAAGTTTGATCTTTGTGTTCCAAAAAGAAAACCCAAGTGAAACGGGAAAAATCATCAACTAAAACAAATGTAAATCTACTACCATTCAAGCTCTTAGTTTTAGTAGGTCCAAAAAGATCCATATGAATTAATTCTAAAGGCCTAGTTGACATGATATCCTTGATTGTTTGAATGAAGACTTGGTTTGTTTCCCAAGTTGGCACGCACCACAAATGCGGTCTTTCTCAAACTTTAAGCAAGGAATATCCTTTACCAATTCCTTTGAATTAATCCTAGAAAGATGGTCAAAAGATGCATGTCCTAATCTTTTATGCCAAAGCCAAGAATTTCATCAAAAGCATTCAAGCATTTAGTAGAACAATCCAAATTAAGCATGTCAATGATATAAACATTATTATCACGAAAATCGGTGAGAAGACAATCATTAGTTTTAACATCAAAAATCTTGCAAGAAGAATCATCAAAAACAACTTTAAGTCCACGGTCACAAAGTTGACTAATGCTAAGCAAATTATGTTTCAAACCATCAACAAGAACAACATTTTCTATAATAGGAGATGCACCAATTTGAATGTTACCTATACCAATGATAGTTTTCTTGGAGTCATCCCCGAAGGTGACGGAGCCACCTTCAACGTACCTTGATAGGGTTGTAAAGTTGTTGAAGTCCCAAGTCATGTGTCTTGAACAACCACTATCAAGGTACCACCACTCCTTACGTCTGGAGCTTGGTGTGTACCTACATCAAATAATTTAGGACTTGATTTTGGTACTCACATTTTCTTGGGTCCTAAAGAGTTAGTGCCATGACCCAAACAAGATTATTTGTTCTATTTACTTGGTCATAACAAAATTTAGCCAAATGTCCATTCTTGCTACAATAAGTACATCTATACACTCTACCATATTTAAAAGCATAGTGAGTGTGAGACTTGTGAGCATGTGTGGATTTAGCATGAGTGTTATGTGTAGTGTGAGCATGAGGAATCTTGACATGTGAATTTTTAGCATGAGAAGTGTGTTTTTTAGAAAACATTTCTTCAAGTTTCTTAGTGTTAAAAGCACAATCCTTCAAAATCTTTTCAAAATCAACAATTCTAATTTTTAAAGAAGAAATTTCTTTTTCATCAACCTTTGGAAGTTTTGCTTTGCAAGCAACCTTATAAGCACTAAATTCTTTTTGAGTAGAAATGAGAGTGGAAGAAATTTCATCTTTTTCTTTAGAAACCATAGCAAGTTGATTTTTAAGAAAAGCAACTTCCTTTTTCAATTTTAAACATTCAATCTTTTTATTATCATAGGTTTCTGAAAGTTCAACAAAAGCATGTACAAGAACTTCTTTACTTAATTCATCTTCTTCTTCATCAAGAGGTTGAGGGGTTACCTTTGGTGTGTTTGCCATGAAACACATGTTTGCCATATCCACCTCTTCTTCGAACTCGCTTTTCGAATCCCAAGTTACTTTGTACGCTTTCTTTTCTACCGGCTTCTTTTGCTTGAAGGAGAAAGTCATCTTCTTCTTGAACTCCGGGCAATCGGCCATGATATGTCCGGGCTTTCAGTAATTGTAGCAGATAATTCTTCTCTCCTCTTTTCCTTCAAATTTCCTTCGAAACTTGAGCTTGTTCTTCTGGTACATTCTCTTCACGTTTTGCACAAGTAGAGATAGCCTCATCTTCTTCTTCATCTTCTTCATCGTCATCAAGAGTGGATGAAGACTTGAAGGCTATGGATTTCTTCTTTAGCAGAGCGGCTTCTTCTCTTACCTTCTTTTCCATCTCATGGATCTTTAAGTTCCTAATGAGACTAATGAGGTCCATTTCATCCTTATCATTCAACTCTTTCAAGGTGGTGGCCTTTATCTCCCATGATAAAGGAAGAGCCCGAATCACTTTTCGCACCTTTTGGTCATTGGAGATATCATCACCTAAAGAGGAAAGAGCATTGGTGATTTTAGTAAACCTTGTAATCATGCAATCAATAAATTCATCATCAATCATTTTAAAAGATTCATATTGGGACCTTAAGAGATCTATCTTAACTCTCTTAACTTGTGAAGTCCCTCGTGTGTGACCAACAATTATTGTCAAATCTCATAGGCGGATTGGCAATGTATTACCCGTGTAAGGTCATCCTAATTCAAGGCGGTTAAAAGGGAATTTTGGGCCTTGGAGTTAGCCTCATATTCTCTAAGGGTAAAGTCGGACCATGTGCTTTCATCACTATCGGGTCTAACATAGGGTTTGGTCAAGGATTTTGCAACTAAGCTACCTAGAGATTGCAAAAGATAGTCATCCTAACCTTCCAAATAGGGAAATTAAGTCCATCAAATTTAGGAGGGGTTTTGATGTTGTCGGCCATGTTTACTAGTGAATGAATGAAATAATGCAAATGTTGATTAGCAAATTTAAGGATCTCTCTATAGATGTTAAGCCAAAACCCAGAGTCCAAGCTCTGATACCAATTGAAATCACCTAGAGGGGGGGTGAATAGGTGATAATGCTAATCAATGCATAATTTAAAAAAATGATGCAACAATCGCCCAAAACAAGATTAGAAGCCGAATTCCCCACAAGGGGCTCTGAACTCCTTCCTCGTGATTCCTCTAGAAATGAGTTGGAGGTGCGCAATGCAATCTTATTATATGAGACTATGATTGACAAGATGAATGAAAACAAGTGAATATTGCAATGAAGATAGAGAGCAAGTAGTAATAGCAATGAAAGTAAAGCAAGAAGCAAGAGAAAGTAAACCAAACGCAAACACTGAGAATTTTTCCGAGGTTCGAGCACCCAGCTCTACGTCCCCGCCTTCCCCAGAAGGATTTCTAACCACTATAACTTCACAAAAATTTTACAAATACACCGGAGTACCCAACTCTACAATCTCAAGTACAAGTAATCTCTTAGTAGTCAAAAGACCACAAACTCTCTTTTGCAAAACTCTCTTCCCTTACAAAAATCCTTGTAGAGCAATGAGTAGGATTGAAGCTCTTGTTTGTAAGTGAAAAAAGAAGATGAAATCAGAGAGTTTTGAAAAGCTCTTCAGAAAATGAGAGAGAATTTTAGCACAAAAATCAAGAAACAAAGCTCTTTTGAATGCCTTAAACTTTTGAAACTTTTGTAAACTTTTCTTGTAATGAACCTCTCCCTAAACACCCCTATTTATAGGAGAGGGCTAGGGTTAAAAGATAAAGCACACTTAAGGCTAATTAGGAAGCATTAAGATCAGCAAATATCACTTAAAACAATTTAAGAAGAAAAAGACAAAAATAAAACAGCTCAGAAAAATAGCCGTTACTGTTCAAACGACTCTCTCGGTCGACCGGTCGGTCGACCGGAGTTCAAATAAAAGAGCCGTTGCCGACTCTCGGTCGACCGCCCGGTCAACCGAAATAAACAGAGAGCAAACGACTTACAGTCAGGCAGGTTTCGGTCGATCGCTCGGTCGCCCGACAGATTTCGGTCGACCGCCCGGTCGACCGAAAAACATGCACACGGATACACACCAGACTGCCAGAACTGCGATCGACTGGGATGGTCGACAGCTCTGACCTGACATAGTGCGGTCGACCAGTCGGTCTACCGGATCAGGCCAAAAGGCAAAATTAAAACAGAATTTTGAGGAGATTTGATTTTTAATAAAATAGTTTTGAGTAGAGATATATATAAAACATAGAAATGGGTTTGTAGGCAGAAGATTGTATACAAAAATATTTTGTACATATTATAGGGATTTATTTTGGAAATAAGATGTGCGCAAAAACGTGTGTGATAGAGCTTCAAACCTATCCTCTATTCTTTAACAAAACTATAAAACTAACAACAAATCTAATGAAGTCTTCTTGAGCATTCTTGAAGTCTTGTGCCATGCAATGTCTTCCTAGAGCCTTCTCTTCTATGTTCCTTCCTTGTTGTGCAAAAAGCCTTCTTTACTTCATGAACCTAGAATTTCTTGCAATAGCTAAGCAATGGCCTCCAAATATGGTACAAATCTAAAACTTATCTTGAACAAACTTATTAGTACCAAATAGCTCTTATTTGGTTTGTTATCATCAAAACTCTAAACAAATGGAGAGTGTAACCTTATGGGCCAACAACACCCCGTAACGAAATACGTACTTAGATACGTATTCTGATTTTTTGATTATACTATTTATTTTCTCTCAGTATTTGTTTTTACTTTGTGTTTATTTATGTGATTTTTTGTATTGGATCTGGATTTCCTGGACTCAGAGTCCATTTGAGTCTGAACCGGGGACCCGACACCAGCATAATGTCTGATTTGACCTTTTTGATAGTCTAATTTGCCCATTTCAGTTTCAAACATCATTTTTCAATATTTTAAATCTTTCATGATTTTCTAGATTTTTTCGGAGTTATTCTACAAAATCTTCAAAACCGGTGTCGATCGGTATCGTTGATCGATTCTAGAATTTTTAGTTTTCAAATATAGTTGAATTTGTAAAAACAGCTTTCATATTACTTCTTATAATCTCATTTTCCATCTAAACGCATTTTTGGAAATTTTTCTGAATTTATTAAAATTCGACCGGTTTTAGTGTCAACCGATATTGCCGGAAGATTTTAGAATTTTTAATTTGAAAATGGGTTTGAATTTCTTGAATCTGATTCACCATGTACCTTAAGATAATATTTTCTAGTTTTGAGAATTTTTAGAATATTTCTGAGCTACTCAAATTTTAACTGAATATAATATTATTATAAATTGTTTTCATTCTTTCTTTCCTTTTTCCTTCTTCTTTTGCCCGGTCCCATGTACTGCTGCCGACCTACACTCCATCCCCTCTCCCATCACCTGCCCATCTCCCTTCCCAATACCTCCCTTTCTTTTATTTTATTAGTTTATCATTTTAAAAATAAACATATGATTCTCTCTCTCCCCCTTCTCTTCTTCACTCTCCTCTCTCCCTCATTTCTCCTTTCTCCGGCCATCACCAACACCACCGCCAGCTACCCTTGTCGCCGCCGGCCACCACCAAACCATCCACATCTACCTCCCTCTCCAACTTCATCTTTAACAACAACAATAATTGCCCAACTCCATCACTATCTTCTTCCTTCAAACCCATCACCCTCCTCCACCACTTCTGTTGGGGGAGGAAGTCGTCGAAGAGTCGACGAAGAAGAGAAGTCGAGGAAGTCGACTAAAGAAGGAGATCTAGAAATTCAGCAGCAAAACAGCAGCAGAACAGAGCTTCAGCAGGAGCACGGTTGACCAAGCGATCGACCGTCAGCAGAAGCAGGCGCACGGTCGACTGGCCCGGTCGACCGTGGTGCACAAACGTGCACAACATGCACAGAGGGATGGCGGTCGACCGGGCCGGTCGACCGCAGGAAGAGAGCGGTCGACCGGGCGGTCGACCGACTGAAAGTCCCCAACTCTCGGTTGGGAACGGTCGACCGGCCCAGTCGACCGGTGCATAGGGTCGGTCGACCAGCCGGTCGACCGACAAGCGGGTCTGTTGTTTTTCTGGAAGAGTTATTTTGAACCCTATTTAAAGGGCTGTTGTATTTTCTAGGGTTAATCATCTGTAGAGATCTTGTATGAGGGTCTGTGTGCGATTGTGGAGGAGAGTAGAGCAGAGGCAGAAATCTCCCAATCCCCATTGCTGTAAGTTGTATTGATTCATAGAGATCAATAAAACCCTCCCCCTTTCTTGCCCCGAGGACGTAGGCATCAAGGCCGAACCTCATTAAATCGTTGTTTTCGTGTGTTTTCTCTGAGTTTGTGATTTGTGTTGTTTTGGGAGATTGTTCTTCGTGCTTGGGAAATTCAGGAATTCCTCTTCTGGTTGTTGTCGTAGCATAATAAGTGGTATCAGAGCTTTCAGGTTTCGCTTGGGATTTTTCTGGAGATTCGGAGGGCTTCGGGATCTGATTCGGTGATCGTGTGTCGATCTCAGATCAGAGGTAGTCGTGTTCGTAGGATCGTGTGTCATCTCAGAAGGACGCAAGGAGTGCTCAAGGAATCTTTGGTGGAGTAGATCCGGTGAGGAACTCAATCTAGGATTTCAGGAAGAAGGTAAAAATCTAATTTTTATCAAAGTGTGATCTATTTCCAGTTGTTTTTCCACATAGATAGAGGATCAAGTAATCTAGATGGCAGAAGAAAGTACTTCAGTTAAGACCATGGATCTTCATCCGAGGATTGAGTGGTGAAGTTTAATGGCACAAATAATTTCGGGATGTGGTGATGTGAGGTTATGGATGCCCTGAATGCATCAAACCTCGAGGGTACTCTCCTTCTGGAGAAGAAGAGAAGCACGACCACTGATAAAGAGTGAGAGAAGATGAACAGGTCTGCATGTGGGTTGATTCGTTCATGTTTAACGCAAGACATAAAATATCTTGCATTACATGAGACGTCGGCGAAGCATTTGTGGGGAACCCTTAAGAAGAAGTATCTGACCAAGAGTATCGAGTCGAGATTGCAGCTTAAGAGTAAGTTGTACCGATTTCAGATGAAGAAGGGGAGCACCGTGAATGAACACATCAACCGCTACACGAAGCTTCTTACAGATTTGGTGAACGTGGATGTCAAGATAGATGGGGAAGACAAGGCGATTATCCTCCTGAACTCACTCCCGGCGGAGGAGTATGAGACATTCACTCTAACCTTTATTAATGGTAGACAGACTCTGGACTATCATGAGGTGTCATCTGCACTGGCAAGTTATGAGACAAGAGAAAGGAGAAACAACTTTCTCAATCAAGTTCGTCGGCAGAGGCACTGGCAGTAAGAGGCAGGGGTTCATCTAGGAAGGGCAGTGAAGAAAGAGGAAGATCGAAGTCCAGGTCAGGCTATAGAGATCTGAGGAAGAACCAGTGTGCCTTCTGCAGAGAAATAGGGCACTGGAAAGTGGACTGTCCAAAGTTCAAAGGGAAGAAGAAGGAGTCGAAGGCTGAAGCAAATCTTGCAAAAGTGACTAATACTCAGAGGAGTAGTTCACAGGCAGATGGATCAGATTCGGACTCGTCGGGTTTCTCATTTTCAGTCATTATACCCATCGTTGGACACTCAAGTAAAGATGAGTGAATTTTGGATACAGGTACAACATACCATGTGTGCCCAAATTGGGGCTGGTTTTCTAGCTTTGAGAAGATGGAGGGGTGTTCGATCGTTATGGGCGATGATCACTCATGTGTCATGGAGGGTATTGGTACAATCCTAATCAGGATGTTTGATGGGATAGTAAGGGAGCTGAAGAGAGTGAGGTATGTACCTCAGTTGAAGAGAAATCTAATCTCCGTCGGAGCTTTGGAAGCATCGGGTATAGTGATATTTGTTCGAGATGGTGATCTCAGGATGATCAGAGGCTCGATGGTGGTGATGAAGGGCGTCCGCCGGGACAATCTCTACTACTTGAAGGGTAGTTCGGTTACAGGTCATGTGGAGACTTCCAGTTCCTTAGATGATGGTGGCCCGGAGGTCTGACAGGAAAAGGTCAGACAGGAAGAAGAAAAATCTTTGCGAGCTCCTACAAAGATGGAATCGTTCGAAGGTGCTGCTACCTGCAAGTTGGAAGGTGAATACAGCGTTCTGGACAAGAAGAAGGTGAGATTCAGCACCAGTACTCACCGCAATGAAGGTCTTCTTGATTGTGTTCACATGTGCATTTGGGGACCTGCTAAGACGGCATCGCTTGGAGGTTACAGGTACTTTGTCTCTTTCGTTGATGGTGTATCTAGGCATTGTTGGATATATCCCATGAGATAAAGTAGTGAAGCCCTAGATATATTGGTGAAGTGGAGGGAAGAATGGAGAGGCAAATAGGCAGGAAGATCAAGGAGCTAAAGATTGGTAATGTTAGAAAAGACATGTACCAATTCCTACGATTTGGCCAGAACACCAGAATTGTTACACACTTCACGACAGGTACAGATGGGTTGGCTAAAGAAGTAATCCGTTCCATACTGGAGGAGGTTCGGAGTTTGTTGTTGTCTAATGCAGGATTAGACAAGTCGTTTTGGGCTGAGGCGACTGAGTATGCTAGCCATCTCATGAATAGATCGACTGCGATAGGAGGTAAAGCTTCATTAAAAATTTGGTCTGAGAAAGCTGCTTAAGATCATGGTGTGCTGCGAGAGTTTGGAAGTCCGACCTAGTTCAGTGCCAAGAATGGCAAGGTGAATCCGCGAGCAAAGAGGTTTGTCTATTTGGGTGTCAAGAGGAACAGCTACAGGTTGTGGGACCCCGAAGACAAGAAGATCGTAATGAGCAGGAATGTCACATTTGGAGAGACTTCAGTGTTGAAGTCCACCGTCTCTCAGTAGGTGGAGAGGACGAAGACCAAGGAAGTATCGCAGCGGGTGGAGGTTGATGCTACTCCATCATCTCTAGTTGGTTCGGCATTAGAGAAGACTTCATCGGATGTGACCCGGGTGAAGGTCGTGAAACCAAGGGTGATGCTGAACAAGTTGAAGACATTGCTAAGGATATCAAGGTGCTTGCAGCTATTGGAACCAAGGTGAAATCATACTCGTGGTTAAAGAAGCATGAATCTCAAGCTTATGATCGCGACAAGCTCAAGTTGAAGGTCGTTGTTCTCCATGATGGTCGGGAAGAGATTCATATGACTCAGTCTGATAGGTTCACTATTGCAGTTACAGGTACCAGTATTTGAGCTTGATGAAGCTCATTTAAATGAACTACGGTTGGTTTGATCCTTTGGGCAAGGTACGTAGGCAGCCGTAAAGGCGCAGCTATTTGGTGATGCAACTCTTATGAAGCTATTTGGGTTCTCGAGAAGCTGTTTGGATCTTCACGTAGAGGTGAAGAGTTGTGGCCGATGGAGCTTCACGTAGAGGTGAAGTGGTGTGGCCAGTTGGACTCACGTAGAGGTGAGGTGTTGTGATCTCGATGAACAGGTTTATCTTCCGGTGAGAAGATGTTGAGCTTGCATAAGGAGTGGTGTGCATCCAGTTGAAGCCGATAGTGCTTGGTGTGCTCTACGCAGACTTGGTTGGACCGTCAGTGGAAGATAGGTAGACTAGATAGAGCTAGTCAGTGAAGAGTCAGTGTTGGCTCATGAGGAAGTCTTCGTGAGGTCGTGAAGTTGCGGAGGAGGAGCCACGGTATGGTAATCGGCATGTATGAAAGTTCTCCTAAGGTGAAGTGTAGGGAAGGCATGTGCGATGTTTTCCAGGGATAGTTGAGCTAAAGATTCCAAGCCGAGATCATGTGTTGATTTTGTCGAGATCGTGTGTCTATTTCGCCGAGATCGTGTGTCGATTTTGTCCGGTGCGCGCAAGCCGAGATCGTGTGTCGATTTTACCGAGATCGTGTGTCGATTTCGCCAGGTGAAAGACTGGGGTACGTTGGAGATCGGCTCAGATTTTTAGAAAAATCTTCACCGTGGAGAATTGTTGGGGGAGGAAGTCGTCGAAGAGTCGACGAAGAAGAGAAGTCGACTGAAGAAGGAGATCCAGAAATTCAGCAGCAAAATAGCAGCAGAAAAGGAGCTTCAGCAGGAGCACGGTTGACCGGGCGGTCGACCGTCGGTAGAAGCAGGCGCACAGTAGACCGGTCCGGTCGACTGTGGTGCACAAACGTGCACAACATGCACAGAGGGATGCCGGTCGACCGGGCCGGTCGACCGCAGGAAGAGAGCGGTCGACCGGGCGGTCGACCAACTGAAAGTCCCCAGCTCTCGGTTGGGAACGGTCGATCGGCCCGGTCGACCGGTCATAGGGTCGGTCGACCGACAAGTGGGTCTGCTGTTTTTCGGGAAGGGTTATTTTGAATCCTACTTAAAGGGCTGTTGTATTTTCTAGGGTTAAGCATCTGTAGAGATCTTGTATGAGGGTTTGTGTGCGATTGTGGAGGAGAGTAGAGCAGAGGCAGAACTCTCTCAATCCCCAATGCTGTAAGTTGTATTGATTCATAGAGATCAATAAAACCCTCCCCTTTCTTGCCCCGAGGATGTAGGCATCAAGGCTGAACCTCGTTAAATCGTTGTTTTCGTGTGTTTTCTCTGAGTTTGTGATTTGTGCTATTTTGGGAGATTGTTCTTTGTGCTTGGGAGATTCAGGGATTCCTCTTCTGGTTATTGTCGTAGCAAAACAACTTCCACCTCCATCTTTAACAACAACAACAATTACCCAACTCCATCACTAAAAAATTTTAGAGCCAGTTTTTCCCATCTCTCGTAGGGTATTTCTCCACATATTTTTGTGCTAAAACTTTCATATTAAAAGAAGAGTTTTTAAGAGTATTTTCAAAAGAGATTTCTTGAGTTTTTCATTATAACTCTATCTTGTTTTTCTCACACAAACTTGAGCTTTTCATTACTATATCAATCCTCTTAGGATTATTGTTGTGAGAGTTATTTTTGTGATCAAGAGACGTTATCACATGTTTTCATTCTTGTATTGTAAGAGGTTGTAGAGGTTGTAGCCTCGGTGAAGAGAGTTTTGTGGTGATCAAGTGAAGTAATCACCAAGTGTTCCAACTTGTGATTGGAGGAGTTGTAAGAGGTGCGATCTCGGCAAGCTAGTGTGCTTGCGTGTGTTATTTTTGCGGAAAAAGTGAGGGACTTGTAGATCCAAGAGTTCTTGAGAGAGCTCGTTATAAGTATTGCAGCACTGAGTGATCTTGCAGGATCAATTTTAGTGAAAATCCTTCATAGTGTTAAAAGCGGGGACGTAGAGCAAGTGTGCTCAAACCTTAAAACAATTCTCCCGTATTTGCAACCGCTCATCTCTCTCACTTGTGTTTTATATCTTGCATGCTTTTATTGTTCATATATATTACATGCTTGATATTTTTTTGCTTAATTGATATATGCTTGGGATTCTTTACTCACACTTGTATTCAACCAAGAGAGCCATAGTAGCACCTCAACTCTTAATCTAGGAAAATCTTAAGGAGATAGTTCAGAACCCGTCACCGAGAATTCGGTTACACTCTTGTATTATACTTTGTGTGTTTGCCAAATGGCTTTAATTTGCATAATTAATTTTAATTTCGCATTAATTTTGCATTTGATTAGCTTGTCGCCTATTCACCCCCCTTCTAGGTGACCTACATCTTCTTCCTCTAACTCAAAAGAGCCAAGTTCTTTACAATCCTGAGAGAATGATGTAGGTATCATGAAGCCGAAGCTTAATTCAAAGCTCAATTCACAATCTTGAAAAGTGTACCAAAAGAGGTCTCAGAATACCATGACAATTGGCACTAGAAGGAGTTGTAAAATTAAAATCGTATTATGATTTTAATTTTTTCATGTAATGAGAATAATAATCAAAATTGTATAAGAATCACCATTTGCCTTCTCATATATTTTTCTTTTTTTTCAGGTTTCTATTTCTTTTAAGATTTATATTTCTAATTCAATTGTAATTTGGGGAACATAATTTTGTAATCTATATAAAGGTCTCAATGTATCCAATTGAGAACAACAATTAATAAAAGTTTTTATTCACTCTCAAATTGAGTTTAATTATTAGATTTCTCGATCTTAAATTCTTCTAGTAGTGGAATACTCTAATCAGACTCAATTAATAGTGAGATTCTTTAATTGATTTATCAATCTCTCTATCCTTTAAACTTTTTTCTCTCAAATAAATCTCTGTCAAATACTCCGTTGTCAAATATCTCTCTCGCCACACATCTAGCAACTTCAATCTCGTTTATAATAAGCTGTACGCGTCGGAAAAGATAAAGAGTATGCTCGTGTAAGATTTCCTTGAATCAATTGAAAAATTACAACAGAACAATATTCCGATTACAAGGGAGGGAGGATGTTGAGTCTTGAATCCTCCCTTTGTTTAGTGCTGGGTTCTTCAAGTGGCGGTGGAGAGTGAATCTTATTCTCCGTTGACCGGGTGACCGTCGAGACCTTCCAGGGATCTTCTCTTCGGATGGTAGATGGAGTAACACAGCCCTGCCTACCAAAACTCTCAAAGAGATGATAGGCAAAGAGCAACTTGTACGCAGCAAGTTAGCTTGGAGAGTTGAGCTCTCTCTGTTTATCTCTCTCTGGATAAGTGTGTCTGTCTGTCTCGGTCTCCGTCTGTGACTCTGTGTGTGTGTCCCCCATAGCGACTGGGCTATTTATAGAGGTTTCAAGGGTGAACGTGCCCCCTAAAAACACTCCACGATGGGGACTAACTTCCCCGTTATGTGGGCGGTGACTGGCCCCATAACCAGGGCAGTTACAACCGAGGCGCGGGTTTCGACCCTCGCGCCTTGGTGCCACGGTGCTGGCTGAGACGCGGGTTCGGACCCTCGCGCCTTGATGTTGAGACGCGGGTTTTGGACCCTCGCGCCTTGGTGCTGAGACGCGGGTTTTGGACCCTCGCGCCTTGGTGTTGAGACGTGGGTTATGGACCCTCGCGCCTTGGTGCTGACTGATATTAGCCTTGCGTCTAGGACTTGGAATTCTGCCTTTTAATGACTTGTCTTTTAGTGATTTTTTAGACAGCCCACAGAACCCCCTCCAAAGTTTTCGACATTCCGCGGTTAACTGGGACGGATTTTGAAATACTTTGGACTCTAGCTGAGCTCACCCTTATGACTAGACTGTCAATTCTTCGGGTTTTGATCTTATCTGGAGTATGGTCTTCGTGAGTGTACTGTGAAACTCTTTGAAGCCACCCAAGTTCGATCGTGTCGAGTGTCTAGATACACAGTCTAAACCTCCCCGATTGCATAAAGTCTGTGGTGGGTGCACTTTAAGCCAGGAGTGGACGGTCGTCTGCTTGTGCCAGTGTACTGTTGAACTGATTTGCAGAAGCAGGGACTGAACGCCAGTTCCTTTGAGACACAGAGATAGTACTGCTTTAGAGACGCGACTTTCATAGGGTGCATCATTTGGAAATGAAAACGCGACTGATATTCCGTAAGGCAGACGCGATTCTTTGCCGGATTGGAAGGATTCGAACTTCAGAGAGACGCGACTTTCTGGACGCAACTATGGCCGTGCCGAAGGGGTGCGTCCATTGAAGAGGCGCAACTGTTTGGTGCGAATCCGTGCCATACTATGAGTGCACTGCCACGTGTCCTGTGGAGCCGAAGGGACATCTTCTTTTTGGTGTACGGACTTCACGTTGCATTAAATGCTCTGCCCACGCGTCAAAAGACGATTCGCTGTCGAGTCAATCGAGCCAAGCGCCGCGTATCTTTGCGAATCACCGTGCCTATAAATGGCAACAGTCGTCGAGAGAGTCATCATTAGTCTCTCTTTTCGTCTTCGCGTGCATCTATTAGGGTTAGAGAGAGGAGCTTTCTTTGTTCTCTTCTTCTTCGTTTGACATCAGATTCTTGAGTAACAATGGCACCCAAGGCCAAGCAAACTGCCTCATCTTCAAAAGCGGTCGTCGCTGAGACCCAAAGGGGCGGTTCCTCCATGCAGGAAGCCCCCATCTCAGGTATAACGCCTACCAGGCTTAATTTTCGCCATTAGAAGGGTTTATGGAGTTCTTATGACTCTAAAAAATCCCTTTTTTGAAGGAGAACCGCCAACGCAGATTCGAAACCGTGTTTGATTCTCAGACGCGGTCTTTGAGTTAAAAAACAAGGCGCGGGTTTGATGACCCTGCTGCTTTTATCCGCTTGAGTATGCGTTTGTTTGTTGAACATAGGGCCCCAGTAAGCCTTGCGTTCCGGAATCATCACTTAGAATGCTTCTAATTGTGAAAGATTCGGACGCAGACTTGATTCTTGCGTTTTGTGACGTCAGACGCTGGTTTTCATGAATCTTGAGCCTGAGTCCAAGTACTTAGAGATTTTTCATAAGTCTTGGATTATTAAAACGCAGACTCCATGCTGGCCCCACGGTCCTCAGGTCCGGACGCGGATTTTGACAATCTCTGCATCTGGTATCTCTTCTACGTCTGAATTATAGACACTTAATCGTTTTTGTTTAGATTTCTGATCAAGTGTCGTTTTCTTCTGCAGTGCGATACTCTTCCAACCCACTCTCCAAGAAGTGCCACTTCGGGCACGTAGGTGGTATTGACCGTGATTTAACCTTTGTGCTGCAAAGGACTGCTCCCGTGACTGCCGACAAGTCGCAGGAGCGAAGGGAGAGGCTCTCCAATGTTGACGCGGCGACCCTCCGGGAGCTCATGACTGACGTGGCATTCACAACGGATTCTCGCGTTCTGATGAAGAAACCGGCTTTCTTCTTCGGAGACCACATTAGCGAGGGTGGCTATACCTTGCATGACGGAGATTATAAATGGCTCCGTCAGATAGGGGATAGAAGATTCTTTCTTCTGAACATGGAGAGGATGTACCCACTATCTTATCTCCAGCACATGTCTATCCCTCGGAAGATGACGTGGGAGATTTCCCGACCCGTCCCTGAGGTTACTCTCAGCAGCCTGGGCTCCAAGAAGGTATATCATGCTGGTCATGAGAAGGAGGTTTTCGGCCTGTTTCCCGGGCTGCTCAGGACCGATCACCCAGTAGGAGAAACTCCTAAGCTTGGCACCACCTTCCTTAACGCATTCATGAAAGTGGGGGGTGATTTTTCGGTCGATTTCCGTTCGCCCGGGTGGATCCATTCCACTGAGAAGTATTGGTGGGGCAGGATGGTGAGCTTCGTCCTTGCTGATCTTGGAGGCCTGTTGGAGCATGTGGAGTTGTACCAAGCGGTCAGGGCTGTGCAGTATGGCATTCCACCGAGTTCTCAGAACTTCTTTGGGATCTTGGAATGCTATAATCCTCTGACGGGGACATTCTTCACTCCGGTTGGAGAAATGGGTCTTGCCCTACACGAGTTGTACGAAGTCTCAGGGCTGGTAATGGGGATTCTCCCTATGAGGAATACGTCCCGACCACTGAGGAGCTTCACCTTTTGAGAAAAGAGTCTCCTCGGGTGTACGAGACTTATTGGGAGGTGTTAAGTCACTTCCACATTTGTGGCCAGATAACCTCTTGGAGAACGAGGGGAGTCAAGCAGCTATCTTGGGCAAGCTACTTGTTTAATGGCATCAATCAGAAAGACCATCCAGTGACCCGACTGGTTCCCAGCTCCGACAAGGAGATTGCCGACAGGATCAAGGCTTCTGTAGACTCCTACACCACGGAGTCGAACGAGGATACTTTCAAACCTGACACGGTTTTTGAAAGTTTCCATCACCAAGCCCGGATCCCTATCTCCAATCGAGCACTGTTGGCGGGCTTCTTGATGTTGTGGCTGAAGCGCTGTGTGGTGCCGACACTGCCACATGAAGTGATCGTCGCCGACGTAGTGTACCGGCGGTGCTCCTGGCTTATGGTAGATCCATAGCCCTCCTCCCGGCCATGGCAACCGGTATTCAAAGCGGGTTGCGGGCCCTAACTCAGAATCTATGTAGGGTAGAGAAGGTTGTCGACTCCCAAGGTGAGCCGATTGTTGACTCGGAGGAGAGGCCGACGGTAAAGCGTCCCAACCCTCGGGTAGAGCTTCCCTACACGTACCTAATGGCTTGGTATGTTATGCACTGTCCCTCCCTGATGACGCCGGTGTCTTGGTGTGAGGGGTTTACTCCTTTCGTGCAGCGGTTGGAGAGTTCAAGCTGGTGTAATACTTATATGTATTTCGTTCGGAAGTACATTCTAGATGCTGCGAACTACCAGCTCAATCGCTGCTTCCCCGAGATTACCGGTGCGTCTTATGGGGATAAGTGTGGTGACTTTGTGGGTTCAGATAACTTCACGAGGCTGTCGTCGGGAGTTTTCTGGTGGCTGGTCAATATTCGGCCCGGGTATGTACTTTTCCGATAAGGGAATTCGTGCACGATCGAGCCGTACATGCCAAATCGCTTCGCCCGACAATTCGGCTATGATCAATTATATGTCGGTAACCCCAATGCTCAACTGCCTTCAGCGGGAACTTGTTTGAAGGTGCTCGGGCTTGGTATTATAGTATGGCCGGAGGGACGGAAGCACTTTTTCGTCTGCCTCCCAAGGGGCCGAAAGGCTGTACAAGCCTTAGCTTCTGCACCTGGTACTTCCAAGCCAATCAAATGCCTGACTTCTCTCCGGAGTACTCATGCATTGAGAGTATCAACACCTCTTACGAAGCAAAGTCGGTGTCCAATAAGCGCTCGCGGGGCGTCGAGAAGTATCGGGCTGCTCAGAAGGAGGTCAGAAGAGGGTCGAGGAGGGAGCCTCGAGCAGCACAGGGTCGACAAACGATGCGTAAGCGTCCTCAGGGCTCTACTTCCACCGTTGAGCCTGCCCCAAAGAAGGTCCGGAGAGACTTGGCGGCCGCAGTGTCCCCGTCTGAGGCCATCCCTTCTGGTGTTGAGGCACAGAGGGAAGAAGAGGAAGATGAGGACGATGCCCCTTGATCCGTACTCGTGGTTTGCGCAGCAGGGGCCCCAGGATTTTAGAGGAAGGGGAATTCGCTGGCGAACCTACCGCTGCTGATGAACCCGCCGCAGCTGATGAACCCACCGCAGCTGGTGAAGCCGAGCCGTTTGAAGTTGACATAATGAGCAGGGATGACGTTGAGATTCCAGGGGTCTCAACCCAGCCCGAGTCTTCTTCAGCTCAAGAGAGGAGGGATGAGGCACATCAGCCTGGGTCCCCTAGTATTCTGATGCCCAGCTCACGGGTAGTTGACCCTAGCCCTACCACTGGGGTATTTGGTAGCAAAGCCCCGATTGCCGAGGCTTCTCACGTCGAACTGTCGTCTTCATCATCCGAAGAGGAAGTCGACTTTGACGATGAACCTGTTCTTCCGGATCTGAGTAAATTCTCGCATATCTCGGAAGAGGAGATATACGGGCGTGATCTGGTGACAGCGTCACCATCAGCGACAGTTGTTTCTGCTGAAGGTACTCTTTCTGCCGCTTGACCTAATTTTCTTTTTCATTTGGAAAATAAGTTCTGACATTTTCCTTCTATGCTGCTGGGTTAGTTGTGGACGTCGAGGCTGCAACTTCCTCGCATATCGAGGAGATGGTGCAGGAACTGATCCAGCAGGAGAGAGTTGAGGCTCCAGTTACCGAGATGCCTCAAGAGAAGGCAAACATTGAAGTCGAGGGGACCTCAACTCTGCAAGGTTCGCCCCAGAATCCGCCGTCTTTGAACCCCCAACTTGGTAAGGAAGTATTGATGCTTCGAATGTTTCTTCTTTTACCGTTGTGGCTAATGTCCTGGTAATTTGCAGAGAGCACTGAGGGAGCTCAGGTGGAGGATCTGGCGGTCAGTGCCCATCCGGAAGGCCGTGCAGCTCAAGCCTCGGCCAAAGAACCTGAAGAGGTCAGGCTTGCTGTTACTTCTTCCGCCATGGAAGTTTCTACGGATGTAATAGTCCCAGAAGCGCCGACGTCTATTTCTGCTTCTGCTGCACCTATTGTTAGCCCGACACCTGTACAAGAAGAGTCGGCTTACGTTCCTCGCCCTGTGATAGAAAGGGGATCTGGGAGCGCTTCAGCAGAATTCTTCCTAGGCAGTGATGTCATGGGGGATTTGGCACGTCAAGTGGTGCAGCAGTTCTTTGCCTCCATGCGATCGTGCATTGATCTCATCTTGTCTGGGAATAGCTCCTTCGAGTTCGCCCGGATGTTTCTCGGAAATCTGGTCGAGAATATCAGTTTAGCCGGAGGTCCTTCACCAGCCAAGGTGTGTCAGGTGCTGGTGGAACAATTGGGGAATGACTTGGAAGAGCTCAAGTCCTTGGAAAATGCTAGCTCGTTTAATGAGGCCCGGGTAACCCTGACTCGGCTTCTTGCTGCTCAAGAACAAGAGCGCAAGGAGATGGAAGAAAGATAGCAGAAAGGACCCATCTTCTCGAATGTTCTCAGGCCGACTATCGAAAGTTAGCTGGCGAGTCAAAGGAGTCTGAGATGGTCATGCAGGCTGCGAAGCAGGTCATCCTCGATTCTTGAGCTACCATAGCCAGAGCTGAGGCTTTGATCGCTATCAATGAGCAGAAGCTTGCCATTTCCAAAAAGAGGCTAGCGGAATTAGAGGCTGCCAGGGCGCAAGTCGAAGAAAACATCTCTGTTAATTCCTCTGAGCTGGAATCTCTACGAGTGCAGCTGGCTGCAAAGAGATTTTTATCCGAGGAGGAGCTGTGGGCCCAGGCTCTCATGGAAGCTGAGAAGGCGCGTCAACATGAGATGCATCGCCTCAGGGAACAAATCCGTTCTATGGCGAACCAGGATTTTTAGCCCCTCCTTTCTTTTCCTTTTGTAAAGAAAAGGACACTCTATTCACCAAGAGTGTTTGTATGTACTTTTATCAGATTTGAATAATAAAAGTTATTGAGATTTTTGTTCCACCTTCATTGCCCCTCTGTGGATGAGTCTAAATTCTTAAACGCAGTCTTTGGTTGTGCTCCCTGACTGACTGTGAATAATAGACTTAGGTAGAACTAAGTTCTTTTGATGGGACGCGGCGCCGTCCTATAGAGAGACGCGGTTCTGAGGAACGCGACTTTGACCCGCCAGTGAAGACGCGGTTCAAATTAACGCGAAGGACGCAGCTTTGAGTGTGATTCACTAGCCGCAGTCCTTGACTTTATCCAGATGCGAAAATCAGGATGCATTAAGAATGTGGTCTTATGTTCCTTGAAATTGACGCAGGCTTATGTGAAGACGCGGTGTTGGGTCTTTGACTCAGTGCGAAACCCATCATTATCCATGTAGACGCAGCTCCAAGACATTTGTGAATGTGATGGGCCTTCTCTGCTGAGGGTATAAGGCTCAGGACGCAGCTCTCCCTTATTATGTGCTTTCCACTGAGACCCCCAAAATGGGTCCCGTTTGCTGAGGGGACGCAACTTTGAGTCATTCCGAGAGACGCGGATAGTCCTCTGGAACGCAGGTGGATGCCATTGAATCTGCAAAGGGACGCGGGTTCCTGAACGCGGCTTTCATGCCTGCGTCTTGGTGCAACTTCCCAGGCGTTACATGCAGCCTGTCATAAAGATTTTGTGAGATCTTTAAACGTCAAGTCTACGTTGACGAACCGCATCATCCATTATTTCCCGAAGCGGTTGTCCACGCGTCGGTTCTTCATTGGGTTTAGGCGTTAATGCCTTTTAATGCCCAACTGGCGCTGGCGGTTGAAGACCAGCGTCTTCGACGCTTCCCGAAGCGATACTCCACGCGTCAGCCTTCCATTGGACTTTGACAGTCGTGCGGTCATTAAGGCCGACAGTTCTGGTTAATGAACCATTAATTACGGTTATTATGGGCTGCCTATAAATAGGGCTCACCCTCTCCCTTTAACAGTCCATACTTAGACTATTTCTTTTGAGAGCGATTGCTCTGAGAAATTCCGCCTTCTTCAGAGTCTCCAACAGGAGTCTGCCTCCATGGATGAAGATGACCCTATGGATGAGGATGACCCAGAGCTTTCATGCTTCTATTTGGTCTCTTCAGGAGATTACCACTGTCAAGTGATTTCAATAACAGAAAGCGTCTCCCTGATCATCTTTTATGTCCGCGCTTCGATGCAGAGAGTTCAACTCTTAATAGAGGCCTCTACGGGTATGCCGTCCCAACTTGCCATGATATTTTCAACCAGGTTTGAATTTTGATATCTCTTAAAGAGATATCATCATCTGGATTTTCTCATGAAGTCTGAGTTGGTGCATTCCTTTTCTGGAATTTGCGCCATCGACTTAAACTTCTCTGGACGCGAGTATAGAGGTCTTTGGCACCCGGCCTCTGGCTTTGCACGCAGAGCTCGCGTCTTGAGGCCGCTGACTTGGAAGAACTTCAACTCGGGCCGAAGGTTTCAAGCCTGAATTTTGCAACTCCTGTTCATCCAACAGGGAGATGGCAATTTTTGGAGTCTGAGTCTTTTCGCTTCGCGTTCTTTAGGCGCGGATGTAAGACGAGACTGCGTTCGAATTCTGTGTGTATCACAGTTTTGATCGCGTCTGTTTCTGTCGCCGTGGCAATTTGGCTCACTGCGCGGGTCATTCCCGCGTCTGCAGTCTTTAGCAATGGCTGCGTCTATCACTTAGTTTTTTTTTCGAAGTATACTAAGCTTCAGATCTTCTAATTTCTTTGTTTGCTTTTTGCAGGTAGGCTTGATTGTCCTTTTTCAGGTTCGCTGGGCCCCTGGGAGAATATTTCGGCCGGCGAACTTGATCGATGTTCGTTCACAAGGGAGGAAGTCATGGACCTCGTCGTCCACAAGGGAAGAAGTCATGGTCCTCGTCGTCCACAAGGGAAGAAGTCATGGTCCCTGACGAGGACTTAACCCTCGCCAAGATCTCCTCAGACGTGATGCACCAGTCAAGCTTGCTGGCATGGCATGGTCAGAGTGGGTATGGCGGCGAGGGTTGCGGTGGATATAGTGGTGGGTAGCATCCTCTGTGAGGTCTCAGAACCTCCTCTCTTACCCCAGAAGTGACATCGAGGAAACTCCATGCTCACTGGATGACCTTCTGGCGGAAGAGATGATCATCAACGAAGGATCGCATCCTGCCACTTTGGATGGTCAAGTGGAATCGGAGGATTCTGCTGCCATCAGACCTCAAGAACACCATTACTCTTAGTCAACAAGGGTTCTTTCGATGTTTACGTCATGCATCATAGTGCAATCGGCTCCGACCGTCGCCACAGTGTCCAATCCTGGTTTGGCGTCCTTCAAAACATCTTGTACTTGGAATCATAGCATCCTTCCAAACATCCTGTACTTGGAATCGTATGCGGCTTTAAGGAGTGAGTGCAGCTTCTGAGAGAGAGGGACTTCTTTGTACTCCTTAATTGTACTGTAATACTCAATCTTATTGTATAAGAGAGCGTTTTGTATCACTTTCATATGTCTGGACATAAATAAAAGTGACACTTTTCTTTTTGCCTCTTCTATTGTCTTGAACTTTTTGTCTCCAGTTAGACGCATAGAAGCAAAGAATCTTTGACTTTGTTAAAATTATAATGATAATCTTAATAAGTCAAATTTTGTAGAGAAAGATCCTACTTCAGGAACTTTCGCAATACTGTCAGAGGTACGATATTAACTTGACAGAGATGAAATAATTTTTGGTGGGCCTGCCACTTTATAAAAGAAAGTGACAGGTGGAATATGTACCCCAGGGAATGTACCCCCAGGGAAGATGAACTTTTATCAAGGGTTTGGGATTAACTTGATTAAGATCAGCTGGGGAGTTGGTGGAAACACTGTTAATGGTGTAGTATTAACCTAACAATGTTTTTAGGTAGACTTGTTATTCTGTTGAAGAGAATAACAAGTGAATCTAGATTCGAAGGGAATCTAAGAAAGTTTTTACCGTTAGAGGTGTGATATTAACTTAACAGGTTGAATGCAGTCTTGTCAGAAGTGTGATGTTAACTTGACAAGGATGGGAGTCAGAGGTGTGATATTAACATAACTCAGAAGCATTTCAGTTTTGTTTGGGGAAAATTGAAAGTGTCAGTGACATAGGTGTGATGTTTAACTTGACAGTGAGGGTAATGCTAGAGGTGTAATGTTGAACTTGGCATTGGTCATCTCGGCTTGGATAAGGAAGTCCGAGGAAAAGTCATGGCTATAAGTGTATTATTGAACTTAGCAATGACTTGGATGCTAGAGGTGTGGTTTTAACTTAGCATCATCCATTTCAGCTTCGATATGGAAGTCTGAAGGAAAGTGACTGTCAGAGGTGTGATTTTAAACTTGGCAGAAACTTGATTACTGTTTCCTCGAAGTTAACAGTGGCTTGTCAGAGGTGTAGTATTAACTTGACAAAGATTAGCTCATGATAAGAGCAGTTTGAGGACCTGTCATTCTATTGATGAGAATTGACAAGTGAAATTTGAAGTGCCAGAGGTATAGTGTTAACTTGGCAAATTTGAAAGTTTGCTACTCCCTGTAGAGTTGACAATCAGGGTTTGTACTCGACAAAGAGTATTGAAAAAAAAATTTCATTACCAGAGGTATAGTGTTAACTTGGTAACGATTGCATTTTGTAGACCTACCATTCTGTGGACGAGAATTGGTAAGGGATTTTGGAGGAAAGAGTGGAACTGAGTCCACTTAGGATTTTTAGCAAACCCTCAGCTATCAACGGATTTGAGGTGCCTTTACCAACTACCGTTTGAGTTGGGCTAGCCATGCTATTCCCCTCAGCATGATGAGCTGTTGAAGACTTATGTTGGGCTTAGAAGCCAACATTTTCCTCTATCCTTAGCCGTCGGAGGCGTCGGATGTTTAAGGATGAAACTCTTCTCACTTTGATCAGAGGTGTACTTTTAACTTGATCAGCGGAGGAGCACTATCTAAGGATAGTACCTCTTCAAGAATCTGCCATTGATTGGCATCATTAGTGTATCGCCATTTAAGGTTATGAGGCGATATGATCCATTTGAGTAGACTGACTCTACTACAAATGGTCCTTCCCATTTGGGCTGAAATTTGCCTTTTGTCTTGTGCGTCATTATCATGGGTCTTCTGACGGCTAAGACAAGATCGCCTTTCTTGAAAGTTCGCACCTTAACTTTCTTGTTGACGGCTCTGGTTATTCGAGCTTGGTAAAGCTCGATTTGTTGTTGGGCCTGTAGACGCTTATCGTTTAAGGCCTCCAATTCCTGGAGTTGATGTCGATGCTTCTCCTCTGTTGTCATCTCTGCGGTCAAGGCGACGCGTAAAGATGGAATTTGGATTTCTAGTGGGAGTACGGCTTCACATCCGTATACCAAAGAAAATGGCGTAGCTTTAGTCGGGGTTCGCACGGTCGTGCGGTAGGCCCATAAGCATTCACCTAGCTTGTCGTCCCAGTCTCGTTGACTTTTCGAGACGAATTTCTTGAGAAGCTTGCCAATGGTCTTGTTGAAAGCTTCTGCGAGGCCGTTAGCGGCGGGATAGTATGCCGTTGAGGACACACTCTGGATTCTGAACTTAGCGCAGAATCTCTGGAAAGCCTGGCTGATGAACTGGGGTCCATTGTCATGGACAATTCGCCGAGGTACACCGAAACGGAAAATGACGTGATGTTTCACGAACTTGACACGTTAGACGATTTCACCTCCTTCAAAGGAATGGCCTCGGCCCATTTAGAGAAGTAATCGGTTATTGCCAAAATAAACCGATGTCCTTTTGATGATGGTGGGCTGATAGGGCCAACCACGTCCATCCCCCACATTTCAAATGGCCAGGTAGAGGTCGTAGAGTGGAGGTATCCTGGTGCTTGATGGATGAAATCTCCATGCGCTTGGCAAGCGTGACATTTTAGCATAGGTGACGGTGTCGGCAATCATCTTGGGCCAATAGTAACCCAATCTTTGGAGTCGATGTGCCAGTTTTGGGCCAGGTTGATGGGCTCCACACATACCATCGTGGGCTTCTTTCAATACCTCTTGGGCCTCTTTTGGTGAGAGGCAACGAAGCAGGATCCCATCATGCGATCGACGATACAAGATTCGCGTAATCGCATTATAGTAGAATTTGGGGGCTTTCCTTCGAATGGCAGCCGCCTCTTTGGTGTCTTCAGGCTGGATGCCGTATAAGACGTAATCAATGTAGGGGAATCGCCAGTCTCTAGACTCTGGACCGGTCGACGCTTCAAGTGCTTCTTTGCCGCGACGACCTCCCGCTGACCCCGGGTAGTCTTTGAGAGTGATTCTCGGACAATACAGGTCGTGGCTGTAGACAAATACCTTCTCCACTGCTCCGACAGGAAGAGCTAAGGAGGCAGCGAGGGATGCGAGTGCATCTGCATGCGCATTTTGCCGTGCGCGGCACATGGTCGATGTAAAAGTTCGTGAACCTCTCGGACATGCAGACAGTTGCGTTGTAGTACGGTATTAGGTCTTCATGTCTGACTTCGTACTCTCCGCGAACTTGGCTGACGATAACTTTGGAGTCACCATATGTCTCGAGATTTTTAACGCCAATCTCATCAGCGAACTGCATCCCAATCAAAAGAGCGTTGTATTCCGCCACATTGTTGGAACAAGGCTCAGTAAGTGAGACAGCTCGGGGAATCACGTAATTCTGTGGGGAGACGAGTACTACTCCTACCCCTGCTACTATATGTCCCTTTGGGCTTGTTCTCGATGCACCGTCGAAGAAAAGTTGCCACACTTGACCTTCAAACGATGTCTGAGTCAGGCAGACTTCGGCGACTTCATCTGGGAGATCCTCGTAGAGTCTGGCTGCCCTCGGATCTGGGTGCTCAGCTAGGAAATCCGCCACCGCTTGTCCTTTAATGGCCTTTTGTGGTAAAAAGTGCATCTAATATTGGGATAGCAATATGGCCCATTTTGCCAGCCGGCCGTTTAATGATGAAGGCTTTGTCATGAGTAACCTCAGGGGGTTGACTTTCGATATGACATTTATAGTTTGGCCTACCAGATAGTGTCGCATTTTCTGGATAGCAAACACCAGTGCCAAACATTCCTTCTCGATCGGGTTGTACCGATGTTCGGATCCGATCATTGTTCTACTCAAATAGTAGATTGCTTGCTCTCGTCCTTGATCATCATTCTGAGCTAGTAGAGCTCCTAAAGAATGATCCATTGCTCGGACGTATATCAAGAAAGGCTTTCCGGATACCGGAGCTGCAAGGACTGGTGGTTGGGTGAGGTATTGTTTAATTTCCTCAAACGCTTGTTGGCAAGCGTCGTCCCAAATGAACGAGACACTCTTCTTCATTAATTTGGTGAAGGGGTGGCATCTTCCGGAGAGGTTTGAGATGAACCTGCGGATGTATGCCAATCGTCCTTACAATCCCCTGAGCTCCTTGAGATTTCTCGGAGGTTGCATCTCCTGAATAGCGCGAACCTTTTCCGGATCCAAATGAATTCTGGTGGAAGTTACAACAAATCCTAGGAATTTGCCACTGGCCACCCCCAGGAAGGACTTTGTGGGATTCATCTTCAATTGATGAGCCCGCATGATGTCGAAGACCACCTTCAGGTCAGCTATGTGATTACCCTTAGCGCGACTTTTTACTGCAATGTCATCAACATAACATTCCACCGTTCTGCTCATTTGCTGATGGAAAATGGAGTTCATGGCCCTTTGATACGTCGCCCCTGCATTCTTTAGTCCGAAGGGAATGACGGTGTAGCAATATACCCCTAGTGGTGTCCTGAAGGAGGTGTGCTTTTCGTCATTAGGATACATTTTGATTTGATTGTATCCTGAGAATCCATCCATGAAGGACATTCGTTCGAATCCACAAGTATTGTCAATCATGACATCTGTGATTGGCAGTGGGAATTCGTCTTTGGGACAGGCCTCGTTTAGATCACGAAAGTCGATGCAGATCCGGATCTTTCCGTTTTTCTTAACAACGGGGACGATGTTGGCTACCCAGTCGGGATGTTGTTCTTCCCTGATGAAGCCGGAATCTATAAGCTTTCTGACTTCCGATTGAATTGCCTCCATTATTTCTGGGCAGAACCGTCGCTGTTGTTGTTTGACAGGCTTTACGTCCGAATTGATGTTGAGGCGGTGCATAGCCACTTGAGGATCAAGTCCATGCATGTCCTCGTAATTCCAGGCGAAGACGTCTATATACTCTTGTACAAGAGATATTAGATCCTTTTTCTCCGAAGGTGACAGGCCGTCACTTATGAAGATGGGCTTAGGATTGGCCTCATCTCCTAGATTGACTTGAACAACCTTGTCTTCTGTGGGTGGCTCGCGCTGTTCAAAGCGGGTGTCCCAAAGAGTATTTAAATATTTGATTCAAGGATCTGTATCAGATTGGATCATTTCTTCATCTCCATCTTCCAGGTGGCTTGTTGAAACCATGTTCACTGAAAGTTCTTTGAAGATGTTGCCGACACTGACATCTGACTCCCACGATGACGTGCCTGAAGAGTAATCGTGACCTGACGATTCTCGAGAATCAGAAGCTGATGGGACCGGAGTTGATACATAGCCTAACCCCTGGCGCGTCCGATGATAATAATCGGGGGCCTTCCCTTTCGGCACAAAGGATCGAAGTAGCGTTCTCCTTCCTTTGCCGAAGTTCAACCCGGGTCTGCTTGTTAGGTCATACCCCATGCATTTCATCATTCTGAGTGCTTTTGGTTCATAATGACCGAACTGAGGGGATTCCTCCTCACTTTTTGATTCTTCGCGGGGCATTGGTTCAGACGAGATTCGCCCAAAAAGAATTGATTTTTGGCCTTTCCGTCTTGCTGGAACCATAAATATAGATTCTTGTGCATTACCATTATCTTGGTACGTCTCGAAGGACGATTTCATTGGTACATGCAATGATGTCAAAGCATCCATTGCCGACCAGAGATCATCATCTACTTCGGTGCTAGTGTCTGATGGTACTGAATCAGAAGCAAACACAGAAAAATACGCTAAATCTAATTCTTCATTAATGTACCAACCACCTACATCGTCGGTGGTATTATCAACATCGAGCTTATTAGTGCTCTTTACAAGTGGTTCCAACTCCCACAGGCATTCTGGCTCGGTGTCAGCTTCATTACCAGAGTCTGGCTCCTCTGGTTGCGGGATTTCATTCGTCTCCACGGAATCCTGATACAGTAAGGAGTCCGTGAAATAATTCTCGACTCCCTTGAACGGATGCCTTTCGGCAATCAACGTTTGCACCTTTCCACTTCCGTCAATGTATTTCATGACTTGGTAGAGAGTGGAGGGAACGATGGAGTTGTGGTGAATCCACGGCCGCCCCAATAGTAGGTTGTAGGAAGTGTCAGCATCGATGACGTAGCATGTCACTTCCGACTTTAGGCTTCCAATCTGGCACTTGAGCTTGATCTTCCCCATCGGACGGGTGCCATTGGCATTGAACCCGTAAATGGTCGTCTGGGTAGGGCTCAAACGATGAGTAGGAATGCCCAGATGTTGCATGACCCGGCGAGGCATGATGCTCAATGCGGACCCTGGATCCACCTGAATACGATTCACCTCAGATGATCCAATATACCCCGTAAAGTACAAGGGTCGATCGTGCTTTCCTTTGACCTGCATATCATCTGCCGTGAAGGTGATGCAGGGAGCATTTTGGGAGGCGTGAAGGCAATCCTCTACATCTTCCTCCTTTGGCATCTGGGTCATGAAGACCTCAGCATTTGTCAGAGCCTCTTGTAGAGCTTCTCTGGTCGACTTTGATAGTCTAAGAAGCTCATAAAGAGTAATCCGCGCCGGGATGTTGGCTAATTGAGCCAGGACATCAAAGCGGTAAGGTGCTGTGGATCCTTCCGCTATGTCTTTCGAAAGAACTCGAGAAAACCGAAGCTCTTTCTGCTTCTCCACGGGTTGCTTTGTGGAGGGCTTGGTTGGCTCTGCAGTTGGTTGTGGGGGGTTACCGCCGTTTCGCCATACTGCTTCAAGTACGGCTGTCCTAAACGGGTTTCTGCCACCAGTTGACCGGGTTCTGCGGCCAGAACTATTGTCTCCTCTTCTGAGTCGGTTAGCGAGGGAACATCAGTTTTTGCTTCTCGAGAAGAGGTACATACCACATTACAGGATGTAGCCTTTGCTTTTCCTTTGGACTTCCTGTTGGTTACGGTAGTCCATTGTTGGCCGTCAACGAGGTCAGGGTGGACCCACATGATTTTCCCTTGAGGTGTGGGAACGGGTATCAAGCCCTTTTCTTGCTGCTGGTGAGGGTCAGTGTTTACCACTCTTAGCTCTCCTTTTGGAACAGGGATCACCCCCGACGGTGTTGGGGGTTGTCTTCCGAACTTGAGAACTGAGGTCATATTAGCCATCACCTTTTTCTGCTCTGGTCGGAGTTTCAATACCTCCGCATCTATCAGAGCCTGAAGGATGTCCTTGAAGACGTAGCAGCTTTTGGTAGGGTGTCCCAACATCTTGTGATACAAATAGTAGGTGGGATTGTCGGTTTTACCGACTTCCTCGGGGCGCCTAGCTTCAGGGAGCTTCAGTTGGTTGCTCTTGTTGAGTAGCTTGAAGAGCGAGTCGATATGCTCATCCTTGAAGGAATATTGCTTGTTGGCGCGTGGTTGGCTTGAAGAGCCACTCGCCTTGACCGGTTGAGGTTTGGCGGGAGATTTGGTCTCCGTTGCCAAGTTATCCTTCCGTTTTGTCTGGAGGGATGTGTCTGGCGCACGCCTTGTTGACCTTTCTGGCCTGGGCTTACCTTCTTCCGCTCTGACGCGGGCGACAATCTCCTCAGCCTGTTCACCTTGTTGGACCAATTGTTTCCAGGTGCGGCTTTCAGCAACTCCTATTTGAGCAAGGAGCGAGGTTTGGAGGTTGTGGCGGCATGTTTCCACCAGGGTGGCCTGGGTCATGCCGCTCGGACAGCGGAATGCCATGTTCCGAAATCTTTCCACGAAAGATTTGACGGACTCTCCCTTTCGCTATTTAGTAGCCAAAAGGGTGGGCATTGTGACTTCTGAGTCATCTTCGAAGAAGCGCGTTAAAAAGAGCTTCTCCAAATCACCCCAGTTCTTGATGGAGCCTTCTGGGAGCTTCATGAACCATTCAAAGGCAAGCCCTTTCAGGGTGCCAATGAATAAACGCGCCAGGATAGCATCATTATCTACTACATTCCCGGTTTGGGATTTAAAGTAGTAAATATGTTGGTTGGGGGACCCCTTCCCATCGAATGCTTGGAGGGTTGGAGCCTTAAACTTGGACGGGTATGGAACCAAGTCCCACTCAGCCGATAAGGTCGGACCACTCTAGCTTCTTGGAGGCCTTTACGGTTGGTAAGGGCCTCGAGGCGTCGCTCCAATCGACTCATTCTTTTAGAATGACCCTTCTCATGGTTTTGGTCATCTTTTCCTGGCGATGAGGCTTCGGACAAACTAGAAGTAGGTTGCCCTTTCTTCTCAGAAGGTTCGGAAGATGAGCTTTCTCCCTCTTTTCGTTTGCCCTTAGACTTTTTTAGGGGGAGATTTCCTCCTGTCTTCGAGCAACTGTGCAAGCATCTGCTTGAGAGAGTCAATAGATTCCTGCTGAGTACGAATCATATCGAGTTGCTCCTTCTGAACCTGGGCTTGCTGCTCCAGGCGCCGGGCCGTCTCCTCAGGAGTGCCCGTCATGTAGATGAAGGCCTCCTTCTCGACAGAAGAGTTCGAGGCCTACGATTCTGCTACAGCAGAATGAGAGTCATTCACATTAATGCCCTGGGCTAGGGCATTGTAGTCAATTGGGGGAATGGCCCCGGTCCGGGTGCGAGTGTGTCGGTACACTCCATCCGGTTCAGAGTCAGACTCGTCGGAGCTGACTGCGAGTTGCTTTCCCCTGCTCCTGCTGGTCATATTTGCAGTGAGCTCTGAATACTCAGCGTTAGAGAAGACCCTTCTCCTATGAGAACGTCTTCTTTTGGCTGATGGGAGAATCAGGGTCAGCTGTCTAACTAAAAACTGCTGGTTCATGCCTGAACCGCAACAGCACTCAGAGAGCATAGAGATGAGCCGTTGGCAGCAACATGATGAAGTGGCTTGATGAGCACTTCTTTTCTTTGTCAAATAATCTCTCAGATCCGTGGGAGGAGGATCAAAGAGATTAGCCTCGCGACATTTAGGACAGGAGGCATCCTTGCGCTGTACAGCTTGGACGCAAGGTTCAAAGACGCGGTTCTCGCGTCGTGACTTCAGGACGCGCGTCTGGCGTCTCTGCTGAGAAGAGACGCGACTGTCGCATTACTGCTTGATGCGTCAGGGCAGAGACGCTTGAGAGAGAGCGGGCTGCTGGGCCCCACGCCTAAGAGCGCGTGCCTCTTGTACTCGTTGAGGCGCGCAAGCTTCGTCTTGGCGTCTGGTGAGTAGGGCTCAGAGGAATCAATATGGGGAATCTCTCATTTGGGCCGCCAAACGCGGACTTCGCGTGCTGGATATGGCGCGGCCAAGACGCCATATTGAACTTTGCGTCCTGCCTCAGTTGGACAATCAGAAGTTCCAACTTACAGTTGACGCGCACGCCTCCTCTGTCGACGCTCAGCGTTTCAGTTGCGTCGTGGAGGTGGAGAGAAACCAACGACGACCTGGTGCTGAGGGCAAGGGTGAACTGGTTGGACACCGGAGAGCTTGACCACGCGGGTCTCCTGAGAGACGTTGGCGCGTGTGTCACGCTTGGCGCGGTTGGTCGCAACACTTTTTACGGCAGCTGCGCCTGAGACCACGTGGGTCTCCTAAGAGACGTTGGCGCGTGTGTCATACTTGGCACAGTTGGCCGTGACCCCCTTTGCAGCAGCAGTGCCTGAGAGAGCCTCATATTGGGTTTCGGGGCCAGTCCCCGTAGAGACCCTGCGGCAGACGCGGGTCCTGGGGCTCCTAGAACCGGAAGAGAGAAACTCTTCGTACTTTGCCTGGTCGAACTCGACGAGGAGCGATTCGACCATCTTCCCCTTATAGAGGACGTCACCTTGCGCCACGATTTGTTCATCAGTGACAAATATAGTCCCCAGCGGAGTCGCCATCTCTTGTATGCGTCGGAAAAGATAAAGAGTATGCTCGTGTAAGATTTCCTTGAATCAATTGAAAATTTACAACGGAACAATATTCCGATTACAAGGGAGGGAGGATGTTGAGTCTTGAATCCTCCCTTTGTTTAGTGCTGGGTTCTTCAAGTGGCGGTAGAGAGTGAATCTTGTTCTCCGTTGACCGGGTGACCGTCGAGACCTTCCGGGGATCTTCTCTTCGGATGGTAGATGGAGTAACACAGCCCTGTCTACCAAAACTCTCAAAGAGATGATAGGCAAAGAGCAACTTGTACGCAGCAAGTTAGCTTGGAGAGTTGAGCTCTCTCTGTTTATCTCTCTCTGGATAAGTGTGTCTGTCTGTCTCGGTCTCCGTCTGTGACTCTGTGTGTGTGTCCCCCATAGCGACTGGGCTATTTATAGAGGTTTCAGGGGTGAACGTGCCCCCTAAAAACACTCCACGATGGGGGCTAACTTCCCCGTTATGTGGGCGGTGACTGGCCCCATAACCAGGGCAGTTACAACCGAGGCGCGGGTTTCGACCCTCGCGCCTTGGTGCCACGGTGCTGGCTGAGACGCGGGTTCGGACCCTCGCGCCTTGATGCTGAGACGCGGGTTTTGGACCCTCGCGCCTTGGTGCTGAGACGCGGGTTTTGGACCCTCGCGCCTTGGTGCTGAGACGCGGGTTTTGGACCCTCGCGCCTTGGTGCTGACTGATATTAGCCTTGCGTCTAGGACTTGGAATTCTGCATTTTAATGGCTTGTCTTTTAGTGATTTTTTAGACAGCCTACATAAGCGTCTCGACTTCTTGACGATTCTATTTTCATTGACAGTATATATTCTCATCTGCGTGAGTTCATAGATCAATCAACAATCAGTAAGAAAGTTAAGATCAAATTTATAATCATCTCAGATATTTCTTATTATATTAACTTTTTAATTATAAGTTTATATATACATCATCTAGTCTGTTATTTATTCTAATTTTGTTCACAAAATAGAAAGTGACCGAGTTTAAATTGTTTTGCAGTTTCAATATCTTTTTTCTTGATAGTAAGATTTTTTACCCGCAATAACCATACCTTACAATTAGTTTCTTACTTTAATATAGATAAAATACTGACATGTTATATAAAATAGCTGATATTAACTATTTTAAACTTTTCTACCAACGATCTTTCTTATTAGTGAAGCGTATTTTTGAGTTATTTTATCTTTTGCTTTTGCTCCTGTACATGTTTCACATCATACACATTTATATCCAAATTGGAATGTGAATATGGTATCAATACTCGATATACACTTAGAATTCTAACTCCATACGGGCACTTGAATATAAAATCCACATCAATACTCTAATATAAAGCTAAAATCTAATTCATGCCAAAATTCCGTATTTGTGTCTTCATTCATGTTTGCTATGCATTCTTATACTATTTGATTAAAAGTGAAAAGATTTGTTTGGTATAAATGTGGCAAATTAGATTTTGACTCCATATTAATACAAGCATAATGTAAGTTTTTGGTCAAAAACCCACATTTGTATCTTTATGTGTCATATGTGTCTTTACTGTTTGGAAGCAAAAAGTAAGAAATGCACCCCTCTTATAAATTCTAAATCCATACTACAATAGCATAGAGAAATTTGTTCCAACTCCCTCTTTATAAGTTTGATATTGAATTTTGTATCGACACTTGTAAACAGATATGGAACCAAAGTTGACATGAAAAAATTTATGTGTCCAAATGTGGGTACACATATGCCAAGTGTATCTAATATGTGACATCTGACCAAAATTTTAAATCTAAATTAGAATCTAACTCAATATTGCCACTTCTTGAATATGGAATCAAAATCAACACTCGAATATGAAGTTAAAATCTAACCTCATGTTAAAGTTTTATCCTTGTTCTAATGTGTTCATGCCAGGTGTGCTTGTACTTATTTGGTCGTAAATGATAAACTTATTGGGTAAAAATATGGATATGCACTAAGATCTAACTTCGTATTAGAAGTTTAAATCTAAGTTTATATCAAAATGCATATCTGTGTCTCAATGGGTGTTCGTCACAAGTCACAACAGGGTACTCAATTTGAAGCAAAAATAAAAATAAAAATAGAAATAGAAATAATATCTTTTAAATTCTAACTCCAGATTGGAAAATGCATTTAGAAATATGTTCCAACTCCATACCTTATAATTTCAATTTGAATTCATAGCAAAACTTGAACATGAACATGGAACCTAAGTCTATACCAGAATTTTATTTGTGTTTGAATGCGGATAAACACTTTATATCTAAATTAGGATGTGAATATGGTATCTGTATCTGATATGCACTTAGATTCTAATCCATTTTTGCTTTTGAATATGGAATCTTCATCAACACTGCATAAGAACATAAAAGAATAACTTAATGTCAAAACTCCAGATCCATGTCTTGATGCATGCATGCATGCATACATTCAAGTACTATTTGGTAAAAAGAAAAAAGACTTATTTAGTTTAAATATGATAAGAACTTAGATTCTAACTTTGTATCAATACACAGTTGTAGGCTGTCTAAAAATGACTAACAAACAAGCCATTAAGGAAGCAGAGTCTCAAGCTCTAGACGCGAGGAATCGATGCCCGCGTCTCAGCATTAAGACGCGTTGGCTCTACACCCGCGTCTCAACGTCCAGACGCGTCGGCCCGAAGCCCGCGTCTCAGCATCAAGGCGCGTCGGCCCGACGCCCGCGCCTCAGCGTCCAGACGTGAAGGCCCGAAGCCCGCGTCTCAGCATTAAGGCGCGTTGGCTCGACGCCCGCGTCTCAACTTCAGGGCGCGTTTGGCTCGACGCCCGCGTCTCAAACTTCAAGGCGCGTTTGGCTCAACGCCCGCGTCTCAGTTGCAACTGCCCTGATTGCGGGGCCAGTCACCGCGCATGTAGCGGGTAGTGGCCCCTCATTTGGGAGCGTTTTCAGGAGGCACCTTCACCCCCTGAGACCCCTATAAATAGCCTTGTTTGCTATGAAGAGGGGATCGAAGCTTGGGAAAGGTCGAGAATTAAGAAGGTCAAGGCATCATCAAGATCGATCGAATCCAGGCAAGAGGATCATCAAGAGGGAAGCACGACTTCAACAACAGACAGAGGGAGGAGACTCTTCAGCGAGCTTACTGAGTACTAGCCGCTCTTCGCCTACCTCCTCTTTGAGAGTTTTGGTAGACGGAGCTGAGTTACTCTTTCTACCGACCGAAGAGAAGACCCCCGACGGTCCAGGACGGTCATCTGGTCAACGGAGAACAAGATTCACTCTCCACCGCCACACGAAGAACCCAGCATTAAACAAAGGGGGATTCAAGCTTCAACATCCTCCCTCCCTTGTAACTGGAAGGAAAAGTCTTGTTGTAATCTTTTCATCTGATTCAAAGAAATCTTTACAGCAATTCCCTCTTTCTTTTTCCGGCGCATACAAGAGATGGCGACTCCGCTGGGGACTACCTTCGTTACTGACGAGCGCACCGTGGTGCAAGATGACGTTCTCCGTAAGGGGAAAATGGTCGAATCACTCGTCGTCGAGTTCGACCAGGCGAAGTATGAAGAGTTCCTCTCTTCTGGCTCCAAGAGCCCAAAGACCCGCGTCAGCCGCAGGGTCTCAAGTGGACAGCCCCCTGAAGCCCAATCTGAGGCTCTGTCGGGTGCTCCTGCTGCCCACTGTGCCAAGTTTGGTTCACGCGCCGACGCCTCCCAGAAGGCCCGCGTAACCTCAGACACCTCTGCTGCGATCAACCGCGTCGCGCAGAACACACGCGCCAACGCCTCTCTGAAGGCCCGCGTGGTCCCCGGCACATCTACTGGCGCGATCGACCGTGTCGCACAGAACGCCCGCGTCAGCGTCTCTCAGGAGACCCGCGTGGCAAACACCCCTGGTTCTACAAACCAGGAAGTTGTTGGCTTCTCTCTTCCTCCACGGCGCAATCGGAATGCCGAGCGTCGACAGAGAAGACGCGCGCGTTAATACTCAGTCGGAACCGTTGGTTTTCTGACTGGGGTTGGACGCAGCGTACGATCCGATGCCTTGCCCGCACCTCGTCCAGTGCGAGAGATCCGCGTTTGGCGACCCAAACGCGAGACTCCCCAAGTTGAGCCTTCTGAAGACCAACTTGCCAAACGCCAAAGCGAAGCTTCTGCGTCTCGTCAAACGCAGGAAGCACGCGCCCATAGGCGTGGGGCCCAGCAGCCCACTCTCTCCCAAGTCTCTCTGCTCCAACGCAGCAGACAGCAACGCGAAAGTCGCGTCTCATATCAACAGAGACGCCAGACGCGCGTGACGCAGCCGCGACGCGACAGCCGCGTTTCTGAAACCTGTGTCCAGACAGCACAGCGCATGACTTCCTCCCGTCTTCCACGTCGCGAGGCTAGTCTATTTAATCCCTCTCCCACGGATTTGAGGGATTATTTGACAAGGAAAAGGAGTGCCAATCAGGCCACTTCTCCATGCTGCTGTCAACAGCTCATCCAGATGCTCTCTGGATGCCATTGCGAGTCAGGCGTGCACCAGCCGTCTTTAATTAGACAGCTGACCCTGATTCCCCCGTCAGCCAAAAGAAGACGCTCCCACAGGAGGAGAACCTTCTCAGATGTTGAATACCCGGAGCTTACTGCAAACATGACTAGCAGAAGCAAGGGAAAACAACTAATGGTCAACTCAGAGGAATCTGACTCTGAGCCGGAGGGGGTGTATCAACACACTCGCACCCGGACAGGGGCCATTCCCCCAATTGACTATAATGCCTTAGCCCGCGGCATTAGAATGGGTGGTTCTCACTCCGCTATAGTGGAGTCGCAGGCTTCAAACTCTTCCGTCGAGAAGGAGGCTTCCGCCTACATGGCAGACACTCCTGAGGAGACGGCCAGGCGTTTAGAACAGACGCAGAAGCACCAAATGGATATAATCGCCTCTCAACAGAGATCCATTGACTCCCTAAGCATATGCTTGAGAAATTGATTGAAGAAAGAGCGAGATCTCCTCCTAGACGACCGAAGGGGAAAGGGAGAAAGGGAGGAAGCCCACCCTCCGAATCTTCTGACGAGACACGACGATCTACCTCGGATGTGTCCAAGCCCTCGTCGCAGGCAAGAAGCGACCAAGACCAGGAGAAGACTCATGCTAAGAGGATGAGTCAATTGGAACGACGCCTCGAGGCCCTTGCCAATCGCAAGGACCTCCAAGAAGCTGGAGTGGTCCGGCCCTATCCGGCTGAGTGGGACTTAGTTCCATACCCTCCTAAGTTCAAGGCTCCAACCCTCCAAGCATTCGACGGGAAGGGGTCACCCAACCAGCACATCTACTACTTCAAATCCCAGACCGGGAATGTGGTAGATAATGACGCCATCCTGGCACGCCTATTCATTGGCAACCTAAAAGGGTTGGCCTTTGAATGGTTTATGAAGCTCCCGGAAGGTTCCATCAAGAACTGGGGCGACTTGGAGAAGCTGTTTCTAACACGCTTCTTCGAAGATGATTCGGAGGTCACAATGCCTACCCTTTTAGCTACAAAACAGCGAAAGGGAGAGTCCGTCAAGTCTTTCGTAGAAAGATTTCGGAACATGGCACTCCGATGTCCAAGCGGCATGACCCAGGCCACCCTGGTGGAAACATGTCGCCATAATCTCCAAACCTCACTCCTTGCTCAAATAGGAGTTGCTGAAAGCCGCACCTGGAAACAATTAGTCTAGCAAGGTGAACAGGCTGAGGAGATTGTCGCCCGCGTTAGAGCGGAAGAAGGCAAGCCCAGGCCAGAGAGGTCGACAAGGCGTGCACCAGACACATCCCTCCAAACCAAACGGAAGGATAACTTGGCGACAGAGACCAAATCTCCCTCCAAGCCTCTACCAGGCAGAGCGAGTGGCTCTTCTAGCCAACCTCGCGCCAACAAACAGTATTCCTTCAAGGAGGAACACGTCGACTCGCTCTTCAAGTTACTCAACAAGAGCAATCGACTGAAACTCCCTGAAATTAGGCGCCCGGAGGAAGTCGGCAAGACCGACAATCCCACCTACTGCTTATACCACAGGATGCTCGGACATCCTACCAAAAGCTGCTACGTCTTTAAGGACATCCTTCAAGCTCTGATTGACGCGGAGGTATTAAAACTCCGACCGGAGCAGAAGAAGATGACGGCCAACATGACGTCGATTCTCCAGTTTGGGACACGACCCCCGACACCCGTGGGGGTGATCTCTGTCCCGAAAGGAGAACTGAGGGTGGTCAACACAGACCCTCATCAGCAGCGGGAGAAAGGCTTGGTACCCGTCCCTACACCTCGAGGGGAAATCATGTGGGTCCACCCTGACCTCGTCGACGAGCAACAATGGACGACTGTGACCAACAGGAAGTCCAAAGGCAAAGGGAAGGCTTCATCTTGCCATGTGATATGCGCTTCCTCCCGAGAAGCGGATACTGATGTTCCCTCGCTGACTGACTCGGAAGAGGAGACAATAGTCCTGGCCGCGGAACCCAACCCACCAACGGCAGGAACCCGTTCGGGGCAGGCATACCTGAAACAGTATGGCGAGACAGCAGTAGCTCCTCCACAACCAGCTGCAGAGCCAGCAAAGCCCTCCTCTAAACAGCCTGGGGAGAAACAGAAAGAAACTCGGTTTTCTCGAGTTCTTGCGAAAGGTGTAACGGAAGGATCCTCGACACCTTACAGTTTTGATGTTTTGGCTCAATTAGCCAACATCCCGGCACGCATTACCTTGTATGAGCTCCTGAGGCTATCAAAGTCAACCAGAGAGGCTCTACAAGAAGCTTTGGCAAATGCTGAGGTCTTTATGACCCGTGTGCCAAGGGAGGAAGATGTAGAGGATTGCCTCCACACCTCCCCAAATGCTCCCTGCATCACCTTCACAACAGATGACATGCAGGTTAAAGGGAAGCATGACCGACCCCTATACTTCACAGGGTATATTGGGTCATCTGAGGTGAACCGCATCCAGGTAGACCCAGGGTCTGCGCTAAGCATCATACCTCGCCGGGTTATGCAGTTTCTAGGCATTCCTACCCATCGTCTGAGCCCTACCCAGACGACTATTTACGGGTTCAATGCCAACAGCTCCCGCCCGATGGGGAAGATCAAGCTCAAATGCCAGATCGGGAGCCTCAAGTCGGAAGTGACGTGTTACGTCATTGACGCGGACACTTCCTACAACCTGTTACTGGGACGACCATGGATTCACCGCAATTCCATCGTTCCCTCTACTCTCCACTAAGTCATGAAATACATTGACGAGAGTGGACAGGTCCGAACGTTGATTGCCGAAAGGCATCCGTTTAAAGGGGTTGAAAATTATTTCAGGGACTCCCTCTTATATCAGGATCCGGAGGAGACTAATGAAACCCCACAACCAGAGGAGCCAGACTCTGGTAATGAAGCTGACATTGAGCCGGAGAAAGAAGAGTGCCTGTGGGAGCTGGAACCACTTGTAAAGAGCACTAATAAGCTCGATGCTGATACCACCGACGATGCAGGCGGTTGGTATATTAATGAAGATTTAGATTTCGCGTATTTCCCTGCGTGTGAGTCTGATTCAATACCGTCGGATACTGGTACCGACGTAGATGAGGATGTCTGGTCGGCAATGGATGCTTTAACATCATTGCATGTACCAATAAAATCATCCTTCGGGACGTACCAGGATAATGGAGACGCGCAAGAGTCTGTATTCATGGTTCCAGCCAGATGAAAAGGCCAAAGACCAATACTTTTTTGGCGAATCGCGTCTGAACCAATGCCCCACGAAGAATCGGAAGGTGAGGATGAATCCCCTCAGTTCGATCATTATGAACCGAAAGCGCTCAAGATGATGAAACGCATGGGGTATGATCTAACCAACAGGCCTGGGTTGAACTTCGGAAAAGGAAGAAGAACACTGCTTCGATCCTTTGTACCGAAAGGGAAAAACCCCTGATTACTATCATCAGACACGCCGGGGGTTGGGCTATATATCAACTCCAGTGCCATCAGCCTCTGATTCGGAGAGACTGTCAAGTCATGACTGCTCATCAGGCACGTCGTCGTGGGAATCAGATGTCAGTGTCGGCAACATCTTCAAAGGGCTTTCAGTAAACATGGTTTTGACAAGCCATCTGGAAGATGAAGATGAAGAAATGATCCAATCTGATACAGATCCTTGGATCAAACATTTGAATGCTCTTTGGGATATCCGCTTTGAACAGCGTGAACCACCCACAGAAGACAAGGTTGTTCAAGTCAACCTAGGAGATGAAGCCAATCCTAAACCCATCTTCATAAGTGACGGCCTGTCACCTTCGGAGAAGAAGGATCTTATATCTCTTGTACAAGAGTATATAGACGTCTTCGCCTGGAATTACGAGGACATGCCTGGACTTGATCCTCAAGTGGCTATGCACCGCCTCAACAACAATCCGGATGTAAAACCTGTCAAACAACAGCAGCGACGGTTCCGTCCCGAAATAATGGAGGCAATCCAATCAGAAGTCAGGAAGCTTATTGACTCTGGCTTTATCAGGGAGGAACAGCATCCCGATTGGGTAGCCAACATCGTACCCGTTGCCAAGAAGAACGGGAAGATCCGGATCTGCATCGACTTCCGCGATCTAAACGAGGCCTGCCCCAAAGACGAATTCCCATTGCCAATCACGGATGTCATGATTGACAATACTTGTGGATTCGAGCGAATGTCCTTTATGGACGGGTTCTCAGAATACAATCAAATCAAGATGTATCCCGATGACGAAAAGCACACCTCCTTCAGGACACCTCTAGGGGTATATTGCTACACCGTCATGCCCTTCGGTCTAAAGAATGCGGGGGCAACCTACCAAAGGGCCATGAATGCCATTTTCCATCAGCAGATACGCAAAACGGTGGAATGTTATGTCGACGACATCGCGGTGAAAAGTCGCATTAAAGGAGATCACATAGCTGATCTGAAGGTGGTCTTCGACATCATGCGGGCTCATCAATTGAAGATGAACCCCACCAAGTCCTTCCTGGGGGTAGCCAGTGGCAAATTCCTAGGGTTTGTTGTGACTTCCACAGGAATCCATTTGGATCCGGAGAAAGTCCGTGCTATCCAAGAGATGCAACCCCCCAGAAGCCTCAAGGAGCTCAGAGGATTGCAAGGACGATTGGCATACATCCGCAGATTCATCTCAAATCTCTCCGGGAGATGCCAACCCTTCGCTAAGCTGATGAAGAAGGGCGTTTCGTTCACTTGGGACGACGCTTGCCAGCAAGCATTTGAGGAGATCAAACGATACCTCACCCTACCACCAGTCCTTGCAGCTCCGGTATCCGGAAAGCCTTTCCTGGTGTACGTCCGATCAATGGATCATTCTTTGGGAGCTCTACTAGCTCAGAATGATGACCAAGGGCGAGAACAAGCAATCTACTACCTAAGTAGAATGATGATCGGAGCCGAACATCGGTACAACCTGATCGAGAAGGAATGTTTGGCACTGGTGTTCGCTATTCAGAAAATACGACACTATCTGGTGGGCCAAACCATAAATGTCATATCCAAAGTCAACCCCTGAGGTTGCTCATGACAAAGCCTTCATCATTGAACGGCCGACTGGCGAAATGGGCTATATTGCTCTCTCAATATGAGATGCACTTCCTACCCCAAAAAGCCATTAAAGGACAAGCGGTGGCGGACTTCTTAGCCGAACACCCAGATCCGAGGGCAGCTAAACTCTACGAGGATCTCCCAGACGAGGTCGCCGAAGCCTGCCTAACCCAGACATTGTTCGAAGGACAAGTATGGCAACTTTTCTTCGATGGTGCATCAAGAACAAGCCCTAAGGGACACACAGTTGCGGGGGTAGGAGTAGTACTCGTCTCCCCACAAGATTATGTGATTCCCCGAGCTGTCTCGCTAACCGAGCCTTGCTCCAACAATGTGGCGGAATACAACGCTCTTTTGATTGGGATGCAATTCGCCGATGAGATTGGCGTTAAAAATCTCGAGGCGTACGGTGACTCCAAACTCATCGTCAGCCAAGTTCGCGGAGAGTATGAGGTCAGGCATGAAGATCTAGTACCCTACTACAACGCGACAATCCACATGGCCGAGAGGTTTTCAAACTTCTACATCGACCATGTACCGCGCAAGCAAAATGCGCATGCAGATGCACTTGCATCCCTTGCTGCCTCCTTAGCTCTTCCAGCTGGAGCAATGGAGAAGGTATTCGTCTATAGCCACGACCTATACTGCCCAAAAAGTCCCCTCGGAGACTACCAGAGGTCAACGGGAGATCGTCGCGGTAAGGAAACACTTGAAGTGTCGACCGATCCAGAGCTTAAAGACTGGCGATTCCCCTACATTGATTTTGTCTTATACGGCATCTTGCCCGAAGACACCAGGGAGGCGGCTGCCATCCGAAGGAAAGCCTCCAAATTCTACTACAATGCGATTTCGCGAACATTGTATCGTAGATCGCATGACGGGATCCTGCTCCGGTGCCTCTCATCAAAAGAAGCCCACGAAGTGTTGAAAGAAGCCCACGATGGTACGTGTGGAGCTCATCAACCTGGCCCGAAGCTGGCAAACCGACTCCAAAGATTGGGTTACTACTGACCCAAGATGGTTGCCGATGCTGTTGCCTATGCCAAAAGATGTCACGCCTGTCAAATACATGGCGATTTCATCCATCAAGCACCAGGATACCTCCACTCTACGACCTCTACCTGGCCGTTCGAAATGTGGGGGATGGACGTGGTTGGTCCTATCAGCCCACCATCATCAAAGGGACATCGGTTCATCCTAGCGATAACCGATTACTTCTCAAAGTGGGCCGAAGCTATCCCTTTGAAGGAGGTAAAATCATCTAACGTGATCAAGTTCATGAAACATCACGTTATTTACCGGTTCGGTGTGCCTCGGCGGATTGTCCATGACAATGGACCCCAGTTCATCAGCCAGGCTTTTCAGAGATTCTGCGCCAAGTTCAGAATCCAGAGTGTGTCATCAACGGCATACTATCCGCCCGCTAACGGCCTCGCAGAAGCTTTCAATAAGACTATTGGCAAGCTTCTCAAGAAATTCGTCTCGAAAAGTCAACGAGACTGGGACGATAAGTTGGGTGAATGCTTATGGGCCTATCGCACGACTGTGCGAACCCCAACTAAAGCCACGCCATTTTCCTTGGTGTACGGATGCGAAGCCGTCCTTCCACTGGAAATCCAAATTCCATCTCTTCGCGTCGCCTTGACAGCGGAGATGACAACAGAGGAGAAGCATCGACAGCGACTCCAAGAATTGGAAGCCTTGGACGACAAGCGTCTGCAGGCCCAACAACAAATCGAGCTTTATCAAGCTCGTATCACCAGAGCCTTCAACAAGAAAGTCAAATCGCGAACTTTCAAGAAGGGCGACCTCGTCTTAGCCGTCCGAAGACCCATGGTCATGACGCACAAGACGAAAGGAAAATTCCAACCCAAATGGGAAGGACCGTTTGTAGTAGAGTCAGTCTACTCAAATGGATCGTATCGCCTCATAACCTCAAATGGCGATACACTCATGATGCCAATCAATGGCAAATTCCTGAAGAAGTACTATCCTTAATAGTACTCTTCTTCCGATCAAGTTAAAAGTACACCTCTGATCAAACATCCGACGCCCTCGACGGCTAAGGATAGAGGAAAATGTTGGCTTTAAGCCCAACATAAGTCCTCGACAACTCATCATGCTGAGGGGAATAGCATGGCTAGCCCAACTCAAACGGTAGTTGGTAAAGGCATGTCAAACCCGTTGACAGCTGAGGATTTGCTAAAAATCCTAAGGGACACATTCCCATTTGATCCGACGCCTCGACGGCTAAGGATAGAGGAAAATGTTGGCCTTTAAGCCCAACATAAGTCCTCGACAACTCATCATGCTGAGGGGAATAGCATGGCTAGCCCAACTCAAACGGTAGTTGGTAAAGGCATGTCAAATCCGTTGATAGCTGAGGGTTTGCTAAAAATCCTAAGTGGACTCGAGTCCACTCTTTCCTCCAAAATCCCTTACCAATTCTCGTCCATAGAATGGTAGGACCACAAAGTGCAATCATTACTACGTTAACACTATACCTCTGGTAATGAATACCCTTTGTCGGGTATAAACTTTGCTTGTTAACTCTGCATAGAGTAACAAACTCTCAAATTTGCCAAGTTAACACTATACCTCTGGCATTTCAAATTCCACTTGTCAATTCTCATCAATAGAATGACAGGTCCTCAAATTGCTCTTATCACGAGCCAATTCTTGTCAAGTTAACATTACACCTCTGACAAACTACTGTTTAAGTTAACATTACACCTCTAAGCGGTACATCGAGTGTCTGTCAAGTTAATATCACACCTCTGACAGTCACCTTTCTTCAGACTTCCATATCGAAGCTGAAATGGACGATGCCAAGTTAACACTACACTTCTAGCATCCGAGTCATTGCTAAGTTCAACAATACACCTATGGCTATGACCTTTCCTCGACTTCCTTGTCCAAGCCGAGACGGACGATGCCAAGTTAACACTACACTTCTAGCATCCGAGTCATTGCTAAGTTCAACAATACACCTATGGCTATGACCTTTCCTCGACTTCTTTAAGCCGAGACGACTAATGCCAAGTTCAACATTACACCTCTAGCATTCCTATCACTGTTAAGTTAAACATCACACCTATGACAGTGACACCCTCAGTTTTCCCAAATAAAACTGAGATGCTGATGAGTTAGGTTAATATCACACCTCTAACTCACGTCCTTGTCAAGTTAACATTACACTTCTGACAAGACTACTTCTAAACCGTTAAGTTAATATCACACCTCTAACGGTAAAAATCTTACTAGATTCCCCACGAGTCTAGTTTCATTTGATATTCTCCCCAACCGAGTATCAAATTCATTTTGGAGGCATTGTTGGTTAACATTACACCGATAAGCAATGCTTCCATCAAAATCCCCAGCTGATCTTAAATCAAGTTAATCCCAAATCCTTGATAAAAGTTCACCTTCTCTGGGGGTACACACTCCACTTGTCACTTTCTTTTATAAAGTGGCAGGTCCACCAAAAATCATTCCATTTTCTGTCAAGTTAACATTGCACCTCTGACAGTATCATGAAGGTTCCTGAAACAGGATCTTTCCTCATAACTTTTTGACTTGTTAAGATTACTGTCATAATTTTGATGAGGTCAAAAGATTCCTTGCTTCTACATGTCCAACTAAAGGCAAAAAGTTCGAGACAAAAGAAGTAAAAAGGAAAGTGTCACTTTTATTTATATATCCAAACATATGAAAGTGATACAAAACGCTCTCTTATACAATAAGATTGAGTGTTACAATTAAGGAGTACAAAGAAGTCCCTCTCTCTCTCAGAGGCCGTACTCACTCCTTGAAACCGCATCTGATCCCAGGTGTACAATTGGAGCCGATTGCGCCATGGCAATGACGCAAAAGTCGAAAGCGCCCTAGCTGACTAAAGCCAGGAGCAGTGGTGTTCTTGAGGGCGGGTGGCAGCCGGAAGCCCTGCAACCCTCCATTTCATCACCATCCCTTTCCCCAGCATCCAAAGGACATCGACTGTCCTCGATGTCACTTCTGGAGTAGGGAGAGGAAGAGGATCCCTCCGCCACCGCAACCGCCGGAACCTCATCGCCGTCATGCATACCCTGACCATCTCTTGCCATCAGACATGATCAGTGCTGAAGATCTGAAGAGACCTTAGCGAGGGTTGGGTCCTCGTCAGAGATATAATTTAATCTCTCACAAACGACGAGGACCATAATTTAATCTCTCACAAACGAACGTGGAGCAAGTTCGCCAGCCGGTATATTCTTTCTGGGGCCCAGCAAACCTGAAAAAGGACGAGCAAGCCTACCTGCAAAGAATAAGCAAGAGAGTCAGAAAATCTGGAACTCAGTATATTTTTATAAAGGAAACTGAGTAACAGAACGCGGCAGCCATTCAAGACTTCAGATGCGAGAATGACCCGCACAGTCAAACAGACGCGAGTCAAACTGCGCCACGCATAGGATTCAAACGCGGCCTCAGTTTGTACCCGCGCCTGATGCACCAGACGCAAAGAATTTCAGAACGCCGAAATTGCCATCTCTCTGTTGAGTGAACAAGAGTTGCAAGATTCAGGTCTGAAACACGCCAAGGCAATGAACGCGATGGGCAAAGCCAGCGTCAAGCGCCCGCGTTCAGAGAAGTCAAGTCACTGGCACAAATTCCAGAGAAGGAATGCATCGGGACTTCATTCAGATGGTTATGCCAAAGTTCAGGCTATACACATCATCGGGGGACATACCAGCAGAGACCTCTGGCCAGAGTTGGCCTCTCTGCACCCAAACGCAGGCGTCCAAGATGATCCGAGAGGGGTTCTTCTTGAAGAGACCAAACCGAAGCGTGAGAGCTCTGGGTCATCTTCATCCTTGGAATTACCTTCATCCATGGAGACGGAATCCCTATCAAGAAACTCTTTTCTGAAGAAGGTGGGACTTCTCAGAGCAATCCAAAGAGAAATAATCCAAGCTGGATTATAGAAGGGGAGCGCACCCTATTTATAGGCAGGCCCTAATAACTGCCATTAATGGGGCGTTAATTGGAACCGTCACGCACGATTGTCAAAGCCCAGTGAAGGATTGACGCGTGGAATGCCGCTTTGGAAACCGTCGCAAGCGCCGGTTTTCAACCGCCCGCGTCGGTTTTGCATTTAAGGGCAGTAACTCCTGAGTCCAATGAGGAGTTGACGCGTGGATAACTACCTTGGGAATCAACGGATGACTCGGAATCCCAATCGACAGTGAAGACCTGACGAGCAAAGATCTCCTAAAATCTTTTGAGTCAGATCACATTAGACGCAGATGGGAAAGCCGCGTCCCTTCAGCAGACAAGGCTGCATCTCTTGCGTCTGCCCGATCCGCGCAAGACAGATTTGCGTTATTCAGAGCTGCGTCTCACCTTGTGATTGACGCTGCGTCTCACCCCAGGGACTGACAGCCGCGTCTTACTTTACGGATCAATGCCGCGTCTCATCTTTTGATTGACGCCGCATCTCATCAAGAAGACCGCGTTCCGATTTGTGATTGACGCCGCGTCTCATCAAAAGGACTTAGTAGAATCTAAGTTCTTATGAAATGATGACCGCGTCTCACTGTATGATTGACGCTGCGTCTCAGTAAAAGGACTTAGTAAAATCTAAGTTCCGGTAGACTGACGACCGCGTCTCACCCTGTGATCGACGCTGCGTCTCGTCAAAAAGACTTGGTGAAATCTAAGTCCCCATAGATTGATGCCACGTCTCATTCTATGGGATTAATGCCGCGTCTCGCCAAGACCGCGTCTCATTAAAAGAACTTAGTCCTACCTAAGTTCAGTAATCACGACTAGTGATCAAGAGTTGGACTCATCCACAACAGGACAAAGAAATTGGGACAAAAGCTTTAAAGAAAACTTCTATTATATCAAAAAATGATAGAAGTGGATACAAACACTCTTAATAAATAGAGTGTCCCTTTTCTTTACAAAAAAAAAAGAAAAGAAGGCCAAATGTCCTGGTTCGCCAAGGAACGGATTTGTTCCCTAAGGCGGTGAATCCCATGCTGGCGCGTCCTCTCAGCCTCCATGATAGCCCGGTCCCGCAGCTCCGCCTCAGATAAGAAATTTCTGGCAGCCAGCTGCATCCGCAGAGATTCCACCCTGGAAGATTGCAGAGACAGACTCTCTTCAGCACGCGCCGTAGCAGCCCGTTGCTCCTCAAGCTCCTTTTGAGGGAAACAAGTTTCTCCTCATTTAGCGCAAGAACAGCTTCCGCCTTGGCGATAATATCCCGAGTTCTGAGGATGACTTGCTCCGTGCTCTGCACACTAAGCTCAGATTCCCTCGAATCTCCGGCTAATTTCTGAAATTCAGCCTTGGAATATTCAAGGTCGCGGATCTCGGCAGCGATTTGTGCCTCCGCCTCCTGTCGCTCCCGTTCCTGATCAGCTAGGAGCCTAGTCAAGGTGGCCTGGGCTTCATCAAAAGAGCCAGCATCTTCCAAAGATTCCAGCTCCCGCAGGTTATCTCCAAGTTGCTCTACCACCCGCAGGCATGCCCTGGCAAGTGAAGGGCCTCCCGCCAATTCGACGCTCACGGCCATATTTTCAAGAAGCCTCTGGGCGAACTGGAAGGTGCTGTGTCCACGGAAGATGAGATCAATGCATGATCCCATCGAGGTGAAGAATTGTTGCACCATCTGACGTGCCAGCTCCCCCATGTCTTCACCACTTAAGAAGCTTCCCGACCCCTTTTCTGTCACGGGATAAGGGATATAAGGCGGGTCTTCTCGCGCAAGAACCGTGCCGGCCGTCGATGTAGCAAGAGCAAGACTACCCACTGGCGCTTCCTGGAGCGCTGCCTCTGCAGGAGCTTCCACGACCAATGAAGGAGTTGTAAGCACAACCTCTTCAGAAACTTCCACCGAGGATTGAACTGTGTGGCCTTCTGGAAGGGTGCCGATCGTCGGACTCCCCACCTGAGCCCCCTCAGTCAGAGCTGCCTTACTAGGTTCGAGGTCCAGAGGCGTCGAGTCCTGTAGAATGGGAGTCTCCCCAGCTTCAGCAGTAGCCTCCTCCACCGGCGGAGTGAGAGCCTCCTCAGCCTCGGTGGTCGCTTGCAAAACGGAAGGCTCCCCAACCTCGACAGCTACCCTCTCCGAGGTTATCTCAGCGGCCAAAGCCTCAATCCCCTTGGGCTGGGTCAACTCTGTTTCCATCGCCTCGACATGCGAGGAAGTTGTACCTTCAGCAGGGATTATCGCCAGCGGTAACGCAGTTGATGATTCGCCCCCGTATATTTTCTCCTCCGAGATGTGTGAGAACTTACTCGGGTCAGGAAAAGCGGGTTCATGGCCGTAGTCGACTTTATCTTCAAAGTCGCTTTCCGTATCAGACGCGGAAGACGACAGTTCAACGCAAAGGTCCTCGGTGACCGGGGCCTTGCCACCAATCACCCCAGTGGTAGGACTAGGGTCGATTATCCGAGCGCTGGAAATGAAGACGCTAGGAGGCCCTGACCGCTGTGCCTTGTCTCTCCCTTCACGAGCAGAAGAAGGCTCGGGCCGAGCTGAGAACCCTGGAATCTGGATATTCCCTCCCACGAGCTGTTCTTCCTCGTCAGCTATAGTGGGTTTGTCAACCAATTCCCCCTCTTCCGCAATCTTACAGGTCCCTCTGTGCGACCTAGGAGCACGGATTAAACTGGGGAGATCTCTATCCTCTGGCGGTTCCTCAACCATGACAAAGAGGTCTTCAGGACAGTCCTCAACTCCAGCAGAAATGTCTTCTGAGGGAGAGACTTCCGTTGCTAAGTCCCTCCGAGCCCTCTTCGAAACAGGACCAGCAGTTGAAGTGGGACCCCGACGGCGCTTACTCACCAATTCTTGAGCCTTGGCGGTAGAGGGCCCCTCCTGTGGCCCTAGCTTGGTTCTACTCCGGGTTACTCGGAGCTCCTCTCTTGAGCCTCCCTCAGCTTCTCTCTGAGATGCTCTCTCCAGCTCTTTCTGGACCTTTAAATACTGGGTGATCATGTGCGAGCATTTGCCAGACTCCGACTGTGTTTTGAGATAGGCATTAATGCCCTCAATACCCGTATACCGGGGGCAAAATCCGGTGACTGGTTTACCCGAGAATACCAGGTGCAGAAAGTGAAGCTGGTAAGGTTCTTCGGCTCCTCGACGGGCAAACGGAAAGTTGCCTCTGTCCCCCCAGCCACGCTATAGTACCAGGCTCGAGCACCTTCGCACAAATTCCCATTGAAGGCAAGTTGTGTATTCGAATTGCCGACATAAAGCTGAGCATAGCCAAACTGTCGAGCAAAACGACTTGGCACATATGCCTCGATTATGCAGGAAGTCCCTTGGCGAAACAATACGTATCCTGGTCGTATGTTGATCAACCACCGGAAGACTCCCGCGGACAGTTGGGTGAGGTCATCCCGACCTATAGAATCAGTGAATTGCTCACCAAAAGATGCACCAGGAATCCCAGCGAAACAGCGGTTGAGCTGGTAATTGGCGGCATTTGAGAGACGTCTCCGAATATATTATATATAGGTGTCACTCCAATCCGAGTTTTCCAGCCGCCTCACAAAAGGGACAGGACTCGTACTCCCACGCGCCGTTGTCATCAAAGAAGGGCAATGCATCACGTACCAGGCCATGAGATACGTGTAAGGCAACTCGATTCGGGGGTTGGGGCGCCTTACCGTCGGGTTTCCCTCTGAGTCAACATACGGCTTGCCTTGAGAGTCGACAGTCCTTGGAGCCTCGCATAGTCTCTTGGCTAACGCCCGCAACCCGCTCTGAATGCCAGCCGCCACGGCCGGAAGAAGGGCTATAGGACGACCATGGGCCAGGAGCACTGCTAGGTACACCACGTCGGCAATAATGACTTCATGTGGCCGTGTAGGTACCACACAACGCTTCAACCACAGCATCAAGAAGCCTGCCAACAGCGCTCGACTAGAGATAGAAGCCCGGGCCCAATGATGATAGCTTTCGAAAAGCGTATCAGGTTCGAAGCCGTCCTCGTTCGACCCAGTGGTGTAAAAGCCCTCAGAAGCTTGTGCGACCATGTCGTCAACTCCCTGTTCAGAGAGGGGAGCCAGTCGAGTTATCGAATGATCCTTCTTGCTGACGTTGCTGAATAAGTAATTGGCCCAGGATAGATGCCTAACTCCATGCGTCCTCCAACCGGTTACCTGACCACAAATATGGAAGTGGCACATCACTTCCCAATAGGTCTCGTACACCTCAGGGGAATCCTTCTTTATAAGGTCAAGCTCCCTAGCAGTCGGGACATATTCTTCATAAGGGAACTCCCCCATCACCAGCCCCGAGACCTCATGCAACTCATGCAGTGCAAGGCCATTTCTCCAACCGGGGTAAAGAATGTCCCCGTCTGAGGGTTGTAACGCTCCAAGATCCCGAAGAAGTTGTGAGAGCTCATTGGGATGCCCCATTGTACGGCCCTGACTGCTGAGTATAATCCCACGTGCTCAAGCAGATCTCCAAGATCGGAGAGGGCGAAACCCACCATCCTGCCCCACCAAGAATTCTCCGTGGAGTGGACCCATCCTGGCAAACGGAACTTGGCCGGATAATCACCCTCTGCTTCTATGAACGAATTGAGAAGGTGGTGGCAAGCTGCGGGATCTCTCCGACTGGAAGCTCAGACTTGCGTGACCCGGGAAACAAGCCGAGGACCGCCCTGTCATGGCAATCATGACGGTATACGTTCTGGGATTTGAAATTACCAAGGGTAATCTCAGAGATATCCCGGGACACGTCCCACTTCATCTTCCGAAGGACGGACAGATGTTGGAGATAAGACAACGGGAGCATCCTCTCCATGGCTGGAAGGAAGTATCTCCTCTCCCCTATCTGACGGAGCCACCTGTAATTCCCGTCATACATTGGTCTGCCACCGTCGCTGACATGATCTCCAAAGAAGAAAGCAGGCTTCTCCAGCTTGATGTGGGTATCCGTTGCGAAGACTGCATCGGTCATGAGCACCCGAGAAGTCCTCTCATTAACATGGGCAATCATTTCCCTGCGAACTGGCGACCTGTCAGCAGTCACAGGTATGGTCCTTCGCAGTGCAAAAGTCAGACGGTGGTCGGCACCACCCACGCGTCCAAAGTGGTGCATCTTGGCAAGTGAACCTGAAACATGCGGCACTGCAAAAGAAAAAGACACTTGGTCAGATACTTTGCCAAAAATAAGGGAAGACGCTAAGTGTTCATAATTCAAAACGCAGCCGAGACACTGGACGCAGGAGTTATCATCCGCGTCCAGACCTGCGAACTTGCACCAAAATGCAGAAGAGATACTGGACGCAGGAATTTCTCGAACCCGCGTCCAGACCTGCACAGCCGCGTTCTGCAAACCAAGACTTATGAAAATTCTAAGTACTTGGACTCAAACGCCAGATTCTACAAAATCGGCGGTTGAAGACACAGAACGCAAGGATCAAATCCGCGTTCTGCAAACCAAGACTTGTGAAATTTCAAAGTGCTTGAACTCAGACGCCAGATTCATCAAATCGGCGCCTGATGGCACAAAACGCGGCACAGAACGCACGGATCAAATCCGCGTTCTGCAAATCGCGTCCAGAGACCTTCACAATTAGAAATATTCTAAGTGAAGGATCCAGAGTGCAGAGTTCACCAGCGTCGGATCATCAGGCCCGCGCCCCGGTTATCATCTCAAGGACAGCGTCCGAGAATCAAACACGATCTTGTGTTAAAGGTTCTTAGGGTTCTATGAACATGTTTTAATGGCGGAACCCACGCCGAAGGTGCATTTTTACCTCGGAAAACACCCTCCTGCGCAGAGGAAGCATCTCTCTCAGCCTCGGCGACGGTCGCCCTTGAGGATGATGCAGTCGGTTTCATCTTGGGAGCCATCGATGTTCAGAAATCCGAGTTCGAAGATGGACAGATGAACAAACAAGAGGAGGGAAGCTCTCTTTTCTCAGCAAATGCGTTCGGAGAAGAAGATGCGTCTCTCTAACTGATTGCCTTTTATAGGCACAGAGATTCGCGAAGATACGCAGCGTTTGGCCCAATAAACGCTGCAGCGAATCGCTGCCTGACGCGTGGAGCCAAATCATTGTTTGAATAGGGAAGATCATGCGTCGCGACCCCGCCACAAGTCAGAAGTTGACACGTGGAGCAGTTCATTTAATGAACCGGGAGATCCGCGCGCCAAAAGGCGAAATCTCGCCGTTTCCCCAGGCCAGCTGGCGGCGTAATCATGACATGGCACAGGTGCGCGCCCCAAAGTACGCGGCTCTTCGGTGGACATGCCCCGTCAGCATCATCATAAATGCACCCAGAAAATCGCGTCTGCATTTCAAGAGATGCGTCTCTCCAAAGTCCGCGTCCCCTCAAACGGGCCAAACATCGCGTCTACCCCATGGAAGTCGCGTCTTTAAAGCAGTCTCTGCTTTTTCAAAAGGGAACCTGCGTCCAGTCTCCTGCTTCTGCAAGTCAGTTCAACAGTACACTGACGCAAACAGACAACCAACCACTCCCGGCCAAAAGCGCACCCGTGACAGACTAAAAGCAATCGGGGAGGTCTAGACTGTGTATCTAGACACTCAACACGATCAACTCTGACGGCTTCAAAGAGTTCAACAGTACACTCACGAAGACCAATTCCAGATAAGATCAAGCCCGAAGCATCAACAGTCCAGTCATAAAGGCGAACACGGCTAAGATCCAAAGTATTCCGAAATCCGTCCCATTCAACTGCGGAATATCAGAAACTTTGGAGGGGGTTCTGTAGGCTGTCTAAAAATGACTAACAAACAAGCCATTAAGGAAGCAGAGTCTCAAGCTCTAGACGCGAGGAATCGATGCCCGCGTCTCAGCATTAAGACGCGTTGGCTCTACACCCGCGTCTCAACGTCCAGACGCGTCGGCCCGAAGCCCGCGTCTCAGCATCAAGGCGCGTCGGCCCGACGCCCGCGCCTCAGCGTCCAGACGTGAAGGCCCGAAGCCCGCGTCTCAGCATTAAGGCGCGTTGGCTCGACGCCCGCGTCTCAACTTCAGGGCGCGTTTGGCTCGACGCCCGCGTCTCAAACTTCAAGGCGCGTTTGGCTCAACGCCCGCGTCTCAGTTGCAACTGCCCTGATTGCGGGGCCAGTCACCGCGCATGTAGCGGGTAGTGGCCCCTCATTCGGGAGCGTTTTCAGGAGGCACCTTCACCCCCTGAGACCCCTATAAATAGCCTTGTTTGCTATGAAGAGGGGATCGAAGCTTGGGAAAGGTCGAGAATTAAGAAGGTCAAGGCATCATCAAGATCGATCGAATCCAGGCAAGAGGATCATCAAGAGGGAAGCACGACTTCAACAACAGACAGAGGGAGGAGACTCTTCAGCGAGCTTACTGAGTACTAGCCGCTCTTCGCCTACCTCCTCTTTGAGAGTTTTGGTAGACGGAGCTGAGTTACTCTTTCTACCGACCGAAGAGAAGACCCCCGACGGTCCAGGACGGTCATCTGGTCAACGGAGAACAAGATTCACTCTCCACCGCCACACGAAGAACCCAGCATTAAACAAAGGGGGGATTCAAGCTTCAACATCCTCCCTCCCTTGTAACTGGAAGGAAAAGTCTTGTTGTAATCTTTTCATCTGATTCAAAGAAATCTTTACAGCAATTCCCTCTTTCTTTTTCCGGCGCATACAACAGTTACTAAGAATGACTGACTACTTTCGCGCAGGGAAATTTTTTTTTTTTTTTTTTTTTTTTTTTTTGCTGTACCAAGCTCAAATTGCTCAATACCTTAAAGGCATTAGCCATTTTTCCTCCTGTCTTCATATCATCACTCTGAAAGTTGGAATAACACAGTTCCAATTTCATGATGAGCCCCTTGTAGTTTTTCTTCCTGATTCTCAACTTCATGGTTTCTTAGAAGGAAGAGAACATAAATGTCACTGTTTCATCCTCAACCTCGTGGTTTCCCAAATTAATATGGCTCAGCATAATATTTCTTTGAATTGAATTACAGGACAAGTTTATAAAAATAATGAGCAATAGTTTTTTCCTTCCACACAAACAACAACTATCTCAAATGCAATCAGCAATTCATAGGATTACCAGATTGAAAAGTCCAAATTAAGAACCAACTTGTTATCGTGAGTCGTTATGAGCGTTGTAAAAATCTCAAAACTAAATACTGATAGGATCTTCATATGAGTTTCAAAATCTCATGTCCTTGTTGAAAAAGGGAAGTGGCTCCTTGTTAGCTCTAACAAATAACAAGTGAACAAATAAAAACTATTATTATTATTATCTACAAGATAAGTTTTTTCCCTGACACAGGAAGTAATCTGTCATTTGCATATAACTCTATAATATGTATATATGTTGCATTCAAGTATGTGAGTTCTTGGAGTTAGCATAAAAGCAATACAAGGCATATTGCATTCTAGAAAGTATCCAATACAAATTCACAGTCATGGGATACATTATGCCAGATGACTGATATCAACCTTAATTCAGAACTTGATCTAGACCAGAATCAACACAATAAGTTGGAAACTTAAATTACAAGTTAAATAAAAATTACACCATACAAGACTCTTTTTTCCAACTGAAACATAATGCAATGAAATAAATCAATAGCAATAACTCCAACTGACTCAAATCATCTCTCTCTTTTAAAAATTGAGGCTTTAGAGCAAGCCTTCCCCATTGTCTACTTTGGCAGACGAGCTAAGCTCTTGGTGTAACCAAAACTGAGCTTGTCATCTTGAAACAATTCGCCCCTAAAAACTTCAGTCATCTTCCCACTCTTCATATCAAAACTCAGCAATTTCTTCTGGAGTTTCTTGCCGTCAACGATGATACGATTGTGTCTCATCATTATTCTGAAGAACACTTTGTTCCCGCCTTCAAATGGCAACGGCAAAATCTGTAATTTCACAACGAGGCCGTCAGAGATCTTCTTTCTGCTCCTCAATCTCGCAATTCCAGAGTAGAAAGGAGAGAATATGTCGGTGTTGCATTGCATCATCCTCTCTAAACTCGTATGGTAGATCTGCTCCCAACTCCTGCTGCCATCAACACTACTATCCTGCAACATCCATACATCCAAGCTCTCACCAGACAGCCGAGTGCACGTCACTCGATCACCGCAGACCCCAATTTCCTGCTCGACGAAGCTCGATGGCTGTTGTGGCATCAGTATGTAGCCTGCAGATGGCTCGTTCTCGCTGCAACTGAACCACAAAAGGTAAGCCGTGCAGTACCAGTACAAGACCCCGTTGGCGAAAACAGGCTTAGACTCCTTCCAACTGTGATTCTCTACGGAAACAACAATTTGCACCAATTCGGTCCACCCACTGCTGCGGTGCTGAGATGAAAACGCCGTGAATCGGTACTCCACGCCATTGATTCTGCTCACATTGCTTCTTACCGGATGAACCAGCATGTAACTGCAGTCTTCCCGGATTTTGACTTTGAGGGGTTGAAAGCCAACCCGACGGAATCAACCTTGCAGAAGCTGCTCGGGACGGCGATGCGATGGCCCGCCTCTTTGGTAGCTGGATTGCAGAGGTACAAGAACCTCTCGTGATTGCAACAACAGAAGAGGCAGAGCAGCCCATTGGTGGAGGCCAAGATCTCTGTCACACGGACATCATCGTCGTCATCCGCATCGAGAAAGCTGCTGATCGGCAAAGGATCAGGGACGTCGATGGGGCTTGCTGCGAGAGTGGGAAGAAAGGCAATGTGGCCGTGCTTGTTTAAAGAAACAGTTGCCGCCGCCGGGCTAATAGAAGTGCAAGGCTGCAGCTTGGCGAAGAGGGGATCGTTGCCGGAAAGGATGTGGTTCCACTTCTTGCAGACTGACTTGAACCGGCAAAGCGATTTGAAGGGAAGCCGAGAGAGGATGTTGTAGCTGACAATGTCTTCAGCAATTGCAGTCGTCGTCATCGTCTTCTTCTTCGATGGTGCGCTGAGGGCCATCAGTACTCTCATTCGCTTACCCATTAGAATTGGAATTGAAATTGAAGAAGAGAACAGGGGAGGAGAAAGAAGAGAATGTGAGAAGTGAGGATTTGATTTGATTCGTGAATTCTGAGAGAAGAGAAATGAGTTCTGATGTTAGTTTTATAGGCCATTGGTTTCCTGTCCGAGTGTTGATCGGAGACGGAGTTCTTTTGGAAACAAATGCCAAATTAAGAAACTAATCAGAGTTTAATTTCAATCATAGTCCTACTCGAATTGCCATATTAGGAAACAACTGTAGTTGATTCTAATCAAGAATAATGTAAGGAATCGGAGAGACCGCGGGCGATATTAAGTTGGTTTAAATGTTCTCATGGAGTCCGAGTTGGATCAAGTCAGGTTAAAACATGGGTTCGAGTCCAAAGTCAGTTTGGGTGTGCTTTAAAATATATATTTTATTTTCTTATATTTTTATTTATTTTTCATTTTTGAATTTTCGTTTGTTTGTTCATTGATCTTTTAATTTTTGTTTGATTGTTCAATTAACTTATTTATTTGTTTGTTTGTTGGTTTAACTTATCAGTCTGGGAAACAAATGTTATACTGGGAAATGTTTATCCCATACATGAAAGGCTTTTGATTTTTATTCTCAATATTAATTCTATATTGTTTAAATTATTAAACACGTATTAAATATTGTGATATGATATTCAATGTGTGTTTCTTTGTATGTTGAGAAGAAAAAGATGTTGCTCCTAAATCAATGCGTGTTTCTTTGTATCGGATTAAGTATGGGTGAGATCAAGTCAGATTAGATGGGTTCGAGTCCAACTCGGGTTGGGTCGGCTTAAATGTATATTTTATTTTATTTTTTTATTTTCAACTTGAACTTTATTTCCTTACTTTTTACTCATTTATGTAATGAACTTGTTTATTTTAGTATTTATTCATTCATATTTTTCATTTTAAACAAAGATTGTAGCCCAATCTTCAACGCGAAAAATGTTTTACCCGATCTCGCACCTTAACGATAAGTCAGGCCTCGGTAACTTTTATTGTACCATAAAACACCCTAAGATAAAAACTTTTTTATATTTATTAGAATCCTAATTATAACTTGAGATCCAAATATTTTTTGTTTTTTAATTAGATTGATTTCTAATTTATACAGTGATCTATTTTATATTTTTTTATGTAAAAGTTTTATTTGAAATAAATTAATACCTATTTATTCAGATGTAATTTTAGAGCTATTTTTTTGAATTTGTTTTATCAAGTTATAATAATAAGATTATGCATAAATATGTACAGTTAGAATCCAAATTTGATCCAAAATAAAGCCGCGGAGCCAACTTAATGAGGATTCTAATAAAGAAAACCTATAAAATTAGAAAATCAATTCAACAATAACTTTAAGAAATACTATTGATGAACAAAGAAAAGTGGATAATTAATTAAAATTAGGAAATTAGAGGTCTTGATTTTTCAAATATTTTATGATATTTGTATAAAACAACAACAACAACAACTAAGCCATTTGTCCCAAGTATATAATATTTGTATAAAAATCTAATATTTAAGAATATATTATAGGTTTTTTAGGTTAAATATTAAGAAATATACTCAAATTTATTTAATTTGTAGTATTTAATGTTCTGTTGAATATCTTTCTCTAAATGTAACTCAATCTGCACTGGACACTTAGTGTTTCAATTATAAAAAATGTAACACCTGAAAATCACCTAGAGGGGGATGAATAGGTGATAATGCTAATCAATGCACAATTAAAAAAAATGATGCAACAATCGTCCAAAACAAGACTAGAAGCCGAATTCCCCACAAGGGGCTCTGAACTCCTTCCTCGTGATTCCTCTAGAAATGAGTTGGAGGTGCGCAATGCAATCTTGTTGTATGAGACTATGATTGACAAGATGAATGAAAACAAGTGAATATTGCAATGAAGATAGAGAGCAAGTAGTAATAGCAATGAAAGTAAAGCAAGAAGCAAGAGCAAGTAAACCAAAAACAAACACCGGGAATTTTTTCGAGGTTCGAGCACCCAGCTCTACATCCCCGCCTTTCCCAGAAGGATTTCTAACCACTATAACTTCACAAAGATGTTACAAATACACCGGAGTACCCAACTCCACAATCTCAAGTACAAGTAATCTCTTAGTAGTCAAAAGACCACAAACTCTCTTTTGCAAAACTCTCTTCCCTTATAAAAATCCTTGTAGAACAATGAGTAGGATTGAAGCTCTTGTTTGTAAGTGGAAAAAGAAAATGAAATCAGAGAGTTTTGAAAAGCTCTTCAGAAAATGAGAGAGAATTTTAGCACAAAAACCAAGAAACAAAGCTCTTTTGAATGCCTTAAACTTTTGAAACTTTTGTAAACTTTTCTTGTAATGAACCTCTCCCTAAACACCCCTATTTATAGGAGAGGGCTAGGGTTAAAAGATAAAGCACACTTAAGGCTAATTAGGAAGCGTTAAGATCAGCAAATATCACTTAAATACAATTTAAGAAGAAAAAGATAAAAATAAAACAGCTCAGAAAAATAGCCGTTACTGTTCAAACGACTCTCTCGGTCGACCGGTCGGTCGACCGGAGTTCAAATAAAAGAGCCGTTGCTGGCTCTCGGTCGACCGCCGGTCGACCGAAATAAACAGAGAGCAAACGACTTACAGTCAGGCAGGTTTCGGTCGACCGCTCGGTCGCCCGACAGGTTTCGGTCGACCGCCGGTCGACCGAAAAACGTGCACACGGATACGCACCAGACTGCCAGAACTGCGATCGACTGGGACGGTCGACAGCTCTGACCTGACATAGTGCGGTCGACTGGTCGGTCGACCGGATCAGGCCAAAAGGCAAAATTAAAACAGAATTTTGAGGAGATTTGATTTTTAAAAAAATAGTTTTGAGCAGATATATATATAAAACATAAAAATGGGTTTGTAGGCAGAAGATTGTATACAAAAATATTTTGTACATATTATAGGAATTTATTTTTGGAAATAAGATGTGCGCAAAAACGTGTGTGATAGAGCTTCAAACCTATCCACTATTCTTTAACAAAACTATAAAACTAATAACAAATCTAATAAAGTCTTCTTGAGCAATCTTGAAGTCTTGAGTCATGCAATGCCTTGCTAGAGCCTTCTCTTCTATGTTCCTTCCTTATTATGCAAAAAGCCTTCTTTACTTCATGAACCTAGAATTTCTTGCAATAGCTAAGCAATGGCCTCCAAATATGGTACAAATCTAAAACTTATCTTGAACAAACTTATTAGTACCAAATAGCTCTTATTTGGTTTGTTATCATCAAAACTCTAAACAAATGGAGAGAGTAACCTTATGGGCCAACAATCTCCTCCTTTTTGATGATGACAAAACAAATAGGCTATGAGCAAAAATATAAGGGAGGAGAAAGCTCCCCCTCAAATTATGCTATATTAAACAAACAAAAACAATGTAGATTGCAAGCAAAACCATAAGACTAAAAATCATGAGATATAAAACACTTGCAAAAACAATTAAACAATGTAGATTGCAAGCAAAACCATAAGACTAAAAACCATGAAATATAAAATACTTGCAAAAACACTTAAACTCAAAACATATGAACCAAAACCAAAAACATATATAAACTCATATGGAACCAAAACCATATGAACTCATATTTCTATCATAAAAACTCATTCTCCCCCTTTTTGTCATACATCAAAAAGGGTTAAGAAAAACATTTTTATTCAATAACACAAATATTAAGTTCACCACAAATGAAGGAAAATCGAGCAAAATTAAGTGGTTTAGTAAAAATATCGGCAGGTTGCAAATCCGTAGAAACATAATTAATATTTATATCACCTTTCTCAAAATGATCTCTAAGAAAGTGATATCTAATCTCAATGTGCTTGGTCTTACTATGTTGATTTGCATTCTTTGTCATATGAATAGTACTAGTATTATCACAAAATATTTTTATATGATCAAAATGCAAATCATAATCAAGGAGAGTATGTTTCATCCAAAGGACTTGTGCACAACAAGCCCCTGCGACAATATACTCCGCCTCAGCGGTTGAGAGAGCTACGAAATTTGTTTCCTAGAGGACCATGAAACAAGACAATTACCAAGAAATTGACATGTCCCAGTAGTACTCTTTCTATCTACTCTACAACCCGCATAGTCGGCATCCGAATAACTCGTCATTGAGAAATCTCCGATTTTCAGATACCATAGACCCATTCTAATTGTGCCCTTAATATAACGAATAATGCGTTTTACCGCAATAAGATGGGACTTTTTAGGACACGATTGAAATCTAGCACAAACATACACACTAAACATGATGTCTGGCCTACTTGCCGTCAAATACAAAAGACTACCTATCATGCTTCTATACAATTTAATATCAACATTTTTACCTTGGTCATCCTTAACAAGCTTGGTTGTAGTTGCCATGGGAGTGTTGCACACTTTTGAACCTTCAAGTCCAAACTTCTTTACGAGTTCCTTTGCGTATTTGGCTTGACATATGAAGTTCCCATCTTGCAATTGCTTGATTTGGAGTCCAAGAAAGAAATTAAGCTCACCCATTGAAGACATTTCAAATTCACATTGCATAACCTTTTCAAACTCCTTACATAAAAACTCATTAGTAGAACTAAAAATTATATCATCAACATAAATTTGCACAATTAAAATGTCATTATCAACATGCTTAGTGAAAAGAGTTGTGTCTACTTTGCCTTTAATAAAATCATTTGAGATGAGAAAACTAGAAAGCCTTTCATACCAAGCTCTTGGAGCTTGTTTCAATCCATACAAAACTTTATCAAGTTTAAAAACAAAACTAGGATGAACATGATCAACAAAACCGGGAGGTTGTTCAACATAAACTTCTTCATTAATAAAACCATTCAAAAAGGCACTTTTCACATCCATTTGAAAAAGTTTTAAATTTTTGAAAGATGCAAAAGCTAGTTGTACGCTACGGAAAAGGACACGGGCTCGAAGTAAGATTTCCTTGAATCAAATTGAAAAATTACAACGGACTGGTGTTTCGTTACAAGGGAGGGAGGATGTTGAGTCTTGAATCCTCCCTTTGTTTAATGCTGGGTTCTTCAAGTGGCGGTGGAGAGTGAATCTTGTTCTCCGTTGACCGGGTGAACGTCGAGAACTTTACGAGGAGCTTCTCTTCGTATGGCAGACGGAGTAACACAGCTCTGTCGGCTAGAAATCTCAAAGAGATTGTAGGCAAAGACTAACTTGAACGCAGCAAGTTAGCTGAAGAGTTAGACTTTCTATCTCTCGTGCCTGCGCCTCTCCTTCTTGTCTCTGTCTGTCTGTCTGTGTATCTATGTCTCTCTGTGTGTGTGTGTGTGTGTCTACTTGTCATAGCAACTGGGCTATTTATAGAGGTTTCAGGGGTGAACGTGCCCCCTAAAAACACTCCATAATGAGGGGTTAACTTCCCCGTTATGTGGGCGGTGACGGCCCCATAACCAGGGCAGTTATAACCGAGGCGCGAGTTTTGACCCTCGCGCCTAGGTGCTAAGACGCGGGTTTGGACCCTCGCGCCTTGATGCTGAGACGCGGGTTTAGACCCTCGCGCCTTGGTGCCACGGTGCTGGCTGAGACGCGGGTTTGAATCCTTGCGCCTTGATGCTGAGACGCGGCCAATATTAGCCTTGTGTCTAGAACTTAGAATTCTACTTTTCAATAGCTTGTCGTTTAGTGATTTTTAGACAGCCTACAGAAGACCCTCCAAAGTTTTCGATATTCCGCAGTTAAGTGGGACGGATTTCGAAATACTTTGGACTCTAGCTGAGCTCACCCTTATGACTGGACTGTCAATGCTCTGGGTTGATCTTATCTGGAGTATGGTCTTCGTGAGTGTACTGTGGAACTCTTTGAAGCTACCAAAGTTGATCGTGTTGAGTGTCTAGATACACAGTCTAAGCCTCCCGATTGCTTTAAATCTGTCGTGGGTGCACTTTAAGCCAGGAGTGGACGGTCGTCTGCTTGTGCCAGTGTACTGTTGAACTGCTTTGCAGAAGCAGGGACTGAACACCAGTTCTTTTGGGATGCAGGGATAGTACTGCTTTAAAGATGAGATTTCATAGGGTGCATCTTTTGGAATGAAAACGCGACTGTTATTCCACAAGGCAGACGCGATTTTTGGCTGGGTTGGAAGGATGCGAACTTCGGAGAAACACATCTTTTGAAGTAAAGACGCGACTTTCTGAACGTAACTATGGCCATGCTGAAAGGATGCATCCATTGGAGAGGCGCAACTGTTGGGTGCGAATCCGTGCCATGCTATGAGTGCACCGCCACGTGTCCTGTGGAACCGACGGGACATCTTCTTTTTAGCGTGCGAACTTCACGCTGCATTAAATGCTCTGCCCATGCGTCAAGCGGTGATTCGACGTCAAGCCAAGCGCCGTGTATCTTTGCGAATCACCGTGCCTATAAATGGCAATAGTCATCGATAGAGTCATCATTAGTCTCTCCTTCGTCTTCGAGCGCATCTGTTAGGGTTTGAGAAAAGGATTTCCTTTGTTCTCTCTTCTACCATCTAGCATCAGATTCTTGATTCCCAATGGCACCCAAGGCCAAGCAAACTGCTTCATCTTCAAAGGCGGTCGTCGCTGAGACTCAAAGGGGCAGTTCCTCCATGCAGGAAGCCCCTATCTCAGGTATAACGCCCTCAGGCTTAATTTTCGCCATTAAAAGGGTTTATGGAGTTCTTTAAACTCTTAAATCCCCTTTTGAAAGTGACCCGCCAACGCGGGCTCGGGTCCGTGTTTGATCTTCAGACGCGGTTCTTGAGTTGATAAGCACGGCGCAGGTTTGGTAACCCTGTTGCTTTTATCTGCTCGAATCTGCATCTGCTTGGTGAACACAGGCCCCAGTGAGCCTTGCGTTTTGGATCCAATACTTGAAATATTTCTAAGTGTGAAAGATTCAGACGCAGATTTCTCATGACTCTTGCGTCTTGTGAAATCAGACGCTAGTTTTCATGAATCTTGCGCCTGAGTCCAAGTACCTAGAGATTTTTCATAAGTCTTGGATTTTCAAAACGCGGACTCCATGCTGGCCTCACAGTCTTCGGGTCCGGACGCGGATTTTGACAATCCCTGCGTCTGGAGTCACTTCCGCGTCTAAATTGTAGACACTTGATCATTTTCCTTCAGATTTCTGATTAAGTGTTACTTTCTTTTGCAGTGCGATATTCCTCTAACCCACTCTCCAAGAAGTGCCACTTCGGGCACGTAGGTGGTGTTGATCGCGATTTAACCTTTGTGCTGCAAAGGACTGCTCCCGTGACTGCCGATAAGTCGAAGGAGCGAAGGGAGAGGCTCTCCAAGGTCGACATGGCGACCCTCCGGGAGCTTATGACTGACGCAGCATTTACGACAGATTCGCGCGTCCCGATGAAAAAATCAGCCTCCTTCTTTGGGGACAACATTAGCGAGGGTGGTTATACCTTACATGACGGAGATTATAAATGGCTTCGCTAGATAGAGGGTAGAAGGTTCTTTCTTCCGAACATGGAGAGAATGTACCCCTTCTCTTATCTCCAGCACATGTCTGTCCCTCGGATAATGGCGTGGGAGATTGCCCGACCTGTCCCCAAGGTTTCTCTCGGCACCCTGGGCTCCAGGAAGGTATACATTGTCGGTCATGAGAAGGAGGTTTTCGGCCTATTTCCCGGACTGCTCAGGTCCGATCACCTAGTAGGAGAAACTCCACAACTCGGCACCACCTTCATCAATGTATTCATGAAGGCGGGGGGTGATTTTCTGGTCGATTTCGTCCGCTCGGGTGGATTCATTCCACTGACAAGTACTGGTAGAGTAAGATGGTGAGCTTTGTCCTTGCCGAATTTGGAGGTCTGCTGGAACATGTGGAACTGTACCAAGCGGTCAAGGCCGTGTAATATGGCATTCCACCGAGTTCTCAAAATTTCTTTGGGATCCTGGAGTGCTACAATCCTCTGACGGGGAAATTCTTCACTCCGGTCGGAGAAATGGGTCTTGCCCTGCATGAGTTACACGAAGTCTCAGGGCTGGTAATGGAGGATGCTCCCTATGAGGAATACGTCCCGACTTCTAAGGAGCTTCACCTCTTGAAGAAAGAGTATCCTCGGGTGTATGAGACTTATTAGGAGGTGTTATGTCACTTCCACATCTGCGGCCAGATAACCTCTTGGAGGACGAGGGGAGTTAAGCAGCTGTCTTGGGCAAGCTACTTATTTAATGGTGTCAATCAGAAAGACCATCCAGTGACCCGACTGGCTCCCAGCTCCGACAAAGAAATTGCCGAGAGGATCAATGCTTCTGTGGATTCCTACACCACAGATTCGAACGAGGATACTTTCAAACCTGACACGGTTTTGAAAGTTTTCATCACCAAGCCCGGACCCGAATCTCCAACCGGGCACTGTTGGCGGGCTTCCTAATGTTGTGGTTAAAGCGCTGTGTGGTGCCGACACTACCACATGAAGTAATCGTTACCGACGTGGTGTATCCGGCGGTGCTCCTGGCTTATTGTAAGTCCATAGCCCTCCTCTCGGCCATGGTGGCCGGTATTCAAAGCGGGTTGCAGGCCTTAGCTCAGGGTCTATGCAGGGTAGAGAAGGTTGTCGACTCCCAGGGTGAGCCGAGTATTGACTCAGAGGGGAGGCCGATAGTAAAGCAACCCAACCCTCGGATTGAGCTTCCCTACACGTACCAGATGGCTTCGTACGTTATGCACTGTCCCTCTCTGATGATGCTGGTGTCTTGTTGTGAGGGGTTTATCCCTTTCGTACAGCGGTTGGAGAGTTCAAGTTGGTGTAATACTTATATGTACTACATTCGGAAGTGCATTCTAGTTGCTTCGAACTACCAACTCAATCGCTGCTTCCCCGAGATTACTGGTGCATCTTATGGGGATAAATTTGCTGACCTGGTGGGTCCAGACAACTTCACGAGGCTGTCGTCGGGAGTTTTATGGTGGCTGATCAATATTCGGCCTGGGTATGTGCTTTTCCGGTAAGGGAATTCGTGCACGATCGAACCGTACATGCCGAATCGCTTCGCCCGACAGTTCGGCTATGATCAGCTATATGTCGCAACCCAAGTGCTCAACTCGCCTTTAGTGGGAATTTGTTTGAAGGTGCTCGGGCTTGGTATTATAGTGTGGCTGGAGGGACGGATGCAATTTTTAGTTTGCCTCTCAAGGGCTGAAATGCCGTACAAGCCTCAGCTTCTGCACCTGGTACTTTCAAGCCAACCAAATGCCTAACTTCTCATTGGAGCACTCATGCATTATGAGCATTAATGCATCTTATGAAGAGAAGTCGGCATCCAATAAGCGCTCGCGAGGCCTTGATGAATATCGGGCGGCTCAGAAGGAGGCCAGAAGGGTGTCAAGGGGGGAGCAGAGAGCAGCGTCGCCTAGGGAGCAACCTACTAAAAAGGGTTGACAGGCAGTGCATAAACGTCCTCAGGCCTCTACTTCCATTGCTGAGCCTGCCCCAAAGAAGGCCCGGAGAGACTTGGCGGCCGAAGTTTCCTTGTCCGAGGCCCTCCCTTCTGGTGTTGAGGAGCAGAGGGAAGAAGAGGAGGAGGATAGTGCCCCTCTTGTGCGCACTCGTGGATTGCGCAGCAGGGGCCCCGCATTTTTAGAAGAAGGGGAGCTTGCTGATGAACCCTCAGACTTGATGAGGCCGAGCAGCTAGAGGCTGACCTGGTGGGCAGGGATGATGTTGAGATCCCAGGGGTCTCGATTCGACCTGGGTCTTCTTCTGCTCAAGAGAGGAGAGAGGAGGCACAACAGCTTGGGTCTCTTAGTGTATTAATCCCCAGTCCGCGGGTAGTTGACCCCAGCCCCACTACTGGGGTGTTTGGTGGCAAGGCCCCGATTGCCGAGGCCTCTCGTGTTGAACTATTATCCTCATCGTCCGGAGAGGATAGATATGATTCAGGCGATGAGGTCAATTTTGGTGATGAACTCGCTCCTCTTGATCCGAGTAAATTCTCACATATCTCAGAGGAGGAGATATATGGGCGTGATCTGGTGACGGCGTCACCACCAGCGGCAGTTGCTTCTGCTGAAGGTACTCTTACCGTTTTGTTGGCCTAGTTTCCCTTTTTATTCGAGAAAAGGTTCTGACATTTTCTTTTTATGCTGCAGGGTTGGCCGTGGACAGCGAAGCTGCAACTTCCTCCCATATCGAGGAGATGGTGCAGGAGCTGGTCCAGCAGGAAAGAGTTGAGGTTCCTCTTACTAAGATGCCTCAAGAGAAGGCACAGACTGAAGTCAGGAAGGCCTCAACCCTACAAGATTCGCCCCAGAATTCGTCGTCTCTGAACCCCCAACTTGGTAAGGAAATATTGATGCTTTGAATATTTTCCTTTTACCATCGTGGCTGATGTTCTTGTAATTTGCAGACGGTACTGAGGGAGCTCAGGCAGAGGCACCTGCGGCTAGGGTCGACCCAGCAGGGGCATTCAGCGTTGATCCAGCAGTGGCAGCCAGCGTTGGTCCAGCAGACAGTACAATTCGACCTTTGACTCAGGATACCGCTACTTCAGGTGCCATGGAGGCTTGTACAACAGTGGCTGCGCCAGATGCGTCGGCGACCATCCCAGCTTCTGTTGCACCTGTCACTAACCCGACTGTTGCGCGGGACGAGTTAATTCCCACCCCTCGCCCTGTGATAGAAAGGGGATCTGGGAGCAGATCAGCGAGATCCTCTTTGTTGGAAGAGCTGACACGTCAAACGGTGTATCAATTCTTCGTCTCCATGCGATCGTGTATTGAACTCATTTTTTCTGGGGACAGTTCTTTTGAATTTGCCCGATTGCTCCTGGGAAATCTGATTGAGAACATCAATCATACGGAGGTCCTTCTCAAGCCAAAGCGTGTCTTCTACTGGTGGATCGGTTGGGGAAGGACTTAGAAGAGCTTAAGTCTTTGGAAGATGCTGGCTTATTTCACGAGGCCCGGACAACCCTGACTAGGCTTCTTGCCGCTCAAGAACAAGAGCGAAGGGAGATGGAGGAAAAGATAGCTGAGAAGACCCATCTTCTCCAATGTTTCCAGGCTGACCATCGAAAGCTAACTGGTGAATCAAAGTAGTCTGAGATGGTTATGCAGACCGCAGAGCAGGTTATCCTCGATGCTCGAGCTACCATAGCCAGGGCTGAGGCTTTGATTGCTATCAACGAGCAGAAGTTTGCCACTTCCAAAAAGAGGCTAGCGGAGTTAGAGGCTGCCAAGGCGCAAGTTGAAGAAAACCTCTCTGTTAATTCCTCCGAGCTGGAATCCCTACGAGTGCAGCTGGCTGCGAAGAGATTTTTATCCGAGGAGGAGCTACGGGCCCAGACTTTCATGGAAGCTGAGAAGGCGCGTCAACATGAGATGCATGGCCTTAGAGAACAAATCCGTTCTTTGGCGAACCAGGATTATTAGCTTTCTCCTTCTTTTCCTTTTGTAAAGAAAAGGACACTCTATTCACCAAGAGTGTTTGTATTACTTTTATCATATTTGAATAATAAAAGTCGTTAAAATTTTTGTTCCACCTTCATTGCCCCGCTGTAGATGAATCCCACTTCTTAATCGCAGTCTTTGGTTGTGCTCCCTGACTGACTGTGAATAACGAATTTAGGTAGAACTAAGTTCTTTTTGACGGGACGCGGCGCCGATTCATAGAGAGACGCAATTCTGAGGAACGCGACTCTGACCTGCCAGTGAAGACGCGGTTCAAGTTGACGCGAAGAACGCAGCTTGAGTGTAATTCACTGGCCGCAGTCCTTAACTTTATCCAAGCGCAGAATTCAGGATACATTAAGAATGTGGTCTTGTATCGCGATGTTAAAAGATAAAGCACACTTAAGGCTAATTAGGAAGCGTTAAGATCAGCAAATATCACTTAAATACAATTTAAGAAGAAAAAGACAAAAATAAAAACAGCTCAGAAAAATAGCCGTTACTGTTCAAACGACTCTCTCGGTCGACCGGTCGGTCGACCGGAGTTCAAATAAAAGAGCCGTTGCCGGCTCTCGGTCGACCGCCCGGTCAACCGAAATAAACAGAGAGCAAACGACTTACAGTCAGGCAGGTTTCGGTCGATCGCTCGGTCGCCCGACAGATTTCGGTCGACCGCCCGGTCGACCGAAAAACATGCACACGGATACACACCAGACTGCCAGAACTGCGATCGACTGGGATGGTCGACAGCTCTGACCTGACATAGTGCGGTCGACCAGTCGGTCTACCGGATCAGGCCAAAAGGCAAAATAAAACAGAATTTTGAGGAGATTTGATTTTTAATAAAATAGTTTTGAGTAGAGATATATATAAAACATAGAAATGGGTTTGTAGGCAGAAGATTGTATACAAAAATATTTTGTACATATTATAGGGATTTATTTTGGAAATAAGATGTGCGCAAAAACGTGTGTGATAGAGCTTCAAACCTATCCTCTATTCTTTAACAAAACTATAAAACTAACAACAAATCTAATGAAGTCTTCTTGAGCATTCTTGAAGTCTTGTGCCATGCAATGCCTTCCTAGAGCCTTCTCTTCTATGTTCCTTCTTGTTGTGCAAAAAGCCTTCTTTACTTCATGAACCTAGAATTTCTTGCAATAGCTAAGCAATGGCCTCCAAATATGGTACAAATCTGAAACTTATCTTGAACAAACTTATTAGTACCAAATAGCTCTTATTTGGTTTGTTATCATCAAAACTCTAAACAAATGGAGAGTGTAACCTTATGGGCCAACAACACCCCGTAACGAAATACGTACTTAGATACGTATTCTGATTTTTTGATTATACTATTTATTTTCTCTCAGTATTTGTTTTTACTTTGTGTTTATTTATGTGATTTTTGTATTGGATCTGGATTTCCTGGACTCAGAGTCCATTTGAGTCTGAACCGGGGACCCGACACCAGCATAATGTCTGATTTGACCTTTTTGATAGTCTAATTTGCCCATTTCAGTTTCAAACATCATTTTTCAATATTTTAAATCTTTCATGATTTTCTAGATTTTTTCGGAGTTATTCTACAAAATCTTCAAAACCGGTGTCGATCGGTATCGTTGATCGATTCTAGAATTTTTAGTTTTCAAATATAGTTGAATTTGTAAAAACAGCTTTCATATTACTTCTTATAATCTCATTTTCCATCTAAACGCATTTTTGGAAATTTTTCAGAATTTATTAAAATTCGACCGGTTTTAGTGTCAACCGATATTGCCGGAAGATTTTAGAATTTTTAATTTGAAAATGGGTTTGAATTTCTTGAATCTGATTCACCATGTACCTTAAGATAATATTTTCTAGTTTTGAGAATTTTTTAGAATATTTCTGAGCTACTCAAATTTTAACTGAATATAATATTATTATAAATTGTTTTCATTCTTTCTTTCCTTTTTCCTTCTTCTTTTGCCCGGTCCCATGTACTGCTGCCGACCTACACTCCATCCCCTCTCCCATCACCTGCCCATCTCCCTTCCCAATACCTCCCTTTCTTTTATTTTATTAGTTTATCATTTTTAAAAATAAACATATGATTCTCTCTCTCCCCTTCTCTTCTTCACTCTCCTCTCTCCCTCATTTCTCCTTTCTCCGGCCATCACCAACACCACCGCCAGCTACCCTTGTCGCCGCCGGCCACCACCAAACCATCCACATCTACCTCCCTCTCCAACTTCATCTTTAACAACAACAATAATTGCCCAACTCCATCACTATCTTCTTCCTTCAAACCCATCACCCTCCTCCACCACTTCTGTTGGGGGAGGAAGTCGTCGAAGAGTCGACGAAGAAGAGAAGTCGAGGAAGTCGACTAAAGAAGGAGATCTAGAAATTTAGCAGCAAAACAGCAGCAGAACAGAGCTTCAGCAGGAGCACGGTTGACCAGGCGATCGACCGTCAGCAGAAGCAGGCGCACGGTCGACTGGCCCGGTCGACCGTGGTGCACAAACGTGCACAACATGCACAGAGGGATGGCGGTCGACCGGGCCGTCGACCGCAGGAAGAAAGCGGTCGACCGGGCGGTCGACCGACTGAAAGTCCCCAACTCTCGGTTGGGAACGGTCGACCGGCCCAGTCGACCGGTGCATAGGGTCGGTCGACCAGCCGGTCGACCGACAAGCGGGTCTGTTGTTTTTCTGGAAGAGTTATTTTGAACCCTATTTAAAGGGCTGTTGTATTTTCTAGGGTTAATCATCTGTAGAGATCTTGTATGAGGGTCGTGTGCGATTGTGGAGGAGAGTAGAGCAGAGGCAGAAATCTCCCAATCCCCATTGCTGTAAGTTGTATTGATTCATAGAGATCAATAAAACCCTCCCCCTTTCTTACCCCGAGGACGTAGGCATCAAGGCCGAACCTCATTAAATCGTTGTTCGTGTGTTTTCTCTGAGTTTTGTGATTTGTGCTGTTTTGGGAGATTGTTCTTCGTGCTTGGGAAATTCAGGAATTCCTCTTCTGGTTGTTGTCGTAGCATAATAAGTGGTATCAGAGCTTTCCAGGTTTCGCTTGGGATTTTTCTGGAGATTCGGAGGGCTTCGGGATCTGATTCGGTGATCGTGTGTCGATCTCAGATCAGAGGTAGTCGTGTTCGTAGGATCGTGTGTCATCTCAGAAGGACGCAAGGAGTGCTCAAGGAATCTTTGGTGGAGTAGATCCAGTGAGGAACTCAATCTAGGATTTCAGGAAGAAGGTAAAAATCTAATTTTTATCAAAGTGTGATCTATTTCCAGTTGTTTTTCCACATAGATAGAGGATCAAGTAATCTAGATGGCAGAAGAAAGTACTTCAGTTAAGACCATGGATCTTCATCCGAGGATTGAGTGGTGAAGTTTAATGGCACAAATAATTTCGGGATGTGGTGATGTGAGGTTATGGATGCCCTGAATGCATCAAACCTCGAGGGTACTCTCCTTCTGGAGAAGAAGAGAAGCACGACCACTGATAAAGAGTGAGAGAAGATGAACAGGTCTGCATGTGGGTTGATTCGTTCATGTTTAACGCAAGACATAAAATATCTTGCATTACATGAGACGTCGGCGAAGCATTTGTGGGAAACCCTTAAGAAGAAGTATCTGACCAAGAGTATCGAGTCGAGATTGCAGCTTAAGAGTAAGTTGTACCGATTTCAGATGAAGAAGGGGAGCACCGTGAATGAACACATCAACCGCTACACGAAGCTTCTTACAGATTTGGTGAACGTGGATGTCAAGATAGATGGGGAAGACAAGGCGATTATCCTCCTGAACTCACTCCCGGCGGAGGAGTATGAGACATTCACTCTAACCTTTATTAATGGTAGACAGACTCTGGACTATCATGAGGTGTCATCTGCACTGGCAAGTTATGAGACAAGAGAAAGGAGAAACAACTTTCTCAATCAAGTTCGTCGGCAGAGGCACTAGCAGTAAGAGGCAGGGGTTCATCTAGGAAGGGCAGTGAAGAAAGAGGAAGATCGAAGTCCAGGTCAGGCTATAGAGATCTGAGGAAGAACCAGTGTGCCTTCTGCAGAGAAATAGGGCACTGAAAGTGGACTGTCCAAAGTTCAAAGGGAAGAAGAAGGAGTCGAAGGCTGAAGCAAATCTTGCAAAGGGACTAATACTCAGAGGAGTAGTTCACAGGCAGATGGATCAGATTCGGACTCGTCGGGTTCTCATTTTCAGTCATTATACCCATCGTTGGACACTCAAGTAAAGATGAGTGAATTTTGGATACAGGTATAACATACCATGTGTGCCCTAATTGGGGCTGGTTTTCTAGCTTTGAGAAGATGGAGGGGTGTCGATCGTTATGGGCGATGATCACTCATGTGTCATGGAGGGTATTGGTACAATCCTAATCAGGATGTTTGATGGGATAGTAAGGGAGCTGAAGAGAGTGAGGTATGTACCTCAGTGAAGAGAAATAATCTCCGTCGGAGCTTTGGAAGCATCGGGTATAGTGATATTTGTTCGAGATGGTGATCTCAGGATGATCAGAGGCTCGATGGTGGTGATGAAGGGCGTCCGCCGGGACAATCTCTACTACTTGAAGGGTAGTTCGGTTACAGTCATGTGGAGACTTCCAGTTCCTTAGATGATGGTGGCCCGGAGGTCTGACAGGAAAAGGTCAGACAGGAAGAAGAAAAATCTTTGCGAGCTCCTACAAAGATGGAATCGTTCGAAGGTGCTGCTACCTGCAAGTTGGAAGGTGAATACAGCGTTCTGGACAAGAAGAAGGTGAGATTCAGCACCAGTACTCACCGCAATGAAGGTCTTCTTGATTGTGTTCACATGTGCATTTGGGGACCTGCTAAGACGGCATCGCTTGGAGGTTACAGGTACTTTGTCTCTTTCGTTGATGGTGTATCTAGGCATTGTTGGATATATCCCATGAGATAAAGTAGTGAAGCCCTAGATATATGGTGAAGTGGAGGGGAAGAATGGAGAGGCAAATAGGCAGGAAGATCAAGGAGCTAAAGATTGGTAATGTTAGAAAAGACATGTACCAATTCCTACGATTTGGCCAGAACACCAGAATTGTTACACACTTCACGACAGGTACAGATGGGTTGGCTAAAGAAGTAATCCGTCCATACTGGAGGAGGTTCGGAGTTTGTTGTTGTCTAATGCAGGATTAGACAAGTCGTTTTGGGCTAAGGCGACTGAGTATGCTAGCCATCTCATGAATAGATCGACTGCGATAGGAGGTAAAGCTTCATTAAAAATTTGGTCTGAGAAAGCTGCTTAAGATCATGGTGTGCTGGAGAGTTTGGAAGTCCGACCTAGTTCAGTGCCAAGAATGGCAAGGTGAATCCGCGAGCAAAGAGGTTTGTCTATTGGGTGTCAAGAGGAACAGCTACAGGTTGTGGGACCCGAAGACAAGAAGATCGTAATGAGCAGGAATGTCACATTTGGAGAGACTTCAGTGTTGAAGTCCACCGTCTCTCAGTAGGTGGAGAGGACGAAGACCAAGGAAGTATCGCAGCGGGTGGAGGTTGATGCTACTCCATCATCTCTAATTGGTTCGGCATTAGAGAAGACTTCATCGGATGTGACCCGGGTGAAGGTTGTGAAACCAAGGGTGATGCTGAACAAGTTGAAGACATTGCTAAGGATATCAAGGTGCTTGCAGCTATTGGAACCAAGGTGAAATCATACTCGTGGTTAAAGAAGCATGAATCTCAAGCTTGTGATCGCGACAAGCTCAAGTTGAGGTCGTTGTTCTCCATGATGGTCGGGAAGAGATTCATATGACTCAGTCTGATAGGTTCACTATTGCAGTTACAGGTACCAGTATTTGAGCTTGATGAAGCTCATTTAAATGAACTACGGTTGGTTTGATCCTTTGGGCAAGGTACGTAGGCAGCCGTAAAGGCGCAGCTATTTGGTGATGCAACTCTTATGAAGCTATTTGGGTTCTCGAGAAGCTGTTTGGATCTTCACGTAGAGGTGAAGAGTTGTGGCCGATGGAGCTTCACGTAGAGGTGAAGTGGTGTGGCCAGTTGGACTCAAGTAGAGGTGAGGTGTTGTGATCTCGATGAACAGGTTTATCTTCCGGTGAGAAGATGTTGAGCTTGCATAAGGAGTGGTGTGCATCCAGTTGAAGCCGATAGTGCTTGGTGTGCTCTACGCAGACTTGGTTGGACCGTCAGTGGAAGATAGGTAGACTAGATATAGAGCAAGTCAGTGAAGAGTCAGTGTTGGCTCATGAGGAAGTCTTCGTGAGGTCGTGAAGTTGCGGAGGAGGAGCCACGGTATGGTAATCGGCATGTATGAAAGTTCTCCTAAGGTGAAGTGTAGGGAAGGCATGTGCGATGTTTTCCAGGGATAGTTGAGCTAAAGATTCCAAGCCGAGATCATGTGTTGATTTTGTCGAGATCGTGTGTCTATTTCGCCGAGATCGTGTGTCGATTTTGTCCGGTGCGCGCAAGCCGAGATCGTGTGTCGATTTTACCGAGATCGTGTGTCGATTTCGCCAGGTGAAAGACTGGGGTATGTTGGAGATCGGCTCAGATTTTTAGAAAAATCTTCACCGTGGAGAATTGTTGGGGGAGGAAGTCGTCGAAGAGTCGACGAAGAAGAGAAGTCGACTGAAGAAGGAGATCCAGAAATTCAGCAGCAAAATAGCAGCAGAAAAGGAGCTTCAGCAGGAGCACGGTTGACGGGCGGTCGACCGTCGGTAGAAGCAGGCGCACAGTAGACCGGTCGGTCGACTGTGGTGCACAAACGTGCACAACATGCACAGAGGGATGCGGTCGACCGGGCCGGTCGACCGCAGGAAGAGAGCGGTCGACCGGGCGGTCGACCAACTGAAAGTCCCCAGCTCTCGGTTGGGAACGATCGATCGGCCCGGTCGACCGGTCATAGGGTCGGTCGACCGACAAGTGGGTCTGCTGTTTTTCGGGAAGGGTTATTTTGAATCCTACTTAAAGGGCTGTTGTATTTTCTAGGTTAAGCATCTGTAGAGATCTTGTATGAGGGTTTGTGTGCGATTGTGGAGGAGAGTAGAGCAGAGGCAGAACTCTCTCAATCCCCAATGCTGTAAGTTGTATTGATTCATAGAGATCAATAAAACCCTCCCCTTTCTTGCCCCGAGGATGTAGGCATCAAGGCTGAACCTCGTTAAATCGTTGTTTTCGTGTGTTTTCTCTGAGTTTGTGATTTGTGCTATTTTAGGAGATTGTTCTTTGTGCTTGGGAGATTCAGGGATTCCTCTTCTGGTTATGTCGTAGCAAAACAAATTCCACCTCCATCTTTAACAACAACAACAATTACCCAACTCCATCACTAAAAAATTTTAGAGCCAGTTTTTCCCATCTCTCGTAGGGTATTTCTCCACATATTTTTGTGCTAAAACTTTCATATAAAAGAAGAGTTTTTAAGAGTATTTTCAAAAGAGATTTCTTGAGTTTTTCATTATAACTCTATCTGTTTTTCTCACACAAACTTGAGCTTTTCATTACTATATCAATCCTCTTAGGATTATTGTTGTGAGAGTTATTTTTGTGATCAAGAGAAGTTATCACATGTTTTCATTCTTGTATTGTAAGAGGTTGTAGAGGTTGTAGCCTCGGTGAAGAGAGTTTTGTGTGATGACAAGTGAAGTAATCACCAAGTGTTCCAACTTGTGATTGGAGGAGTTGTAAGAGGTGCGATCTCGGCAAGCTAGTGTGCTTGCGTGTGTATTTTTGCGGGAAAAGTGAGGGACTTGTAGATCCAAGAGTTCTTGAGAGAGCTCGTTATAAGTATTGCAGCACTGAGTGATCTTGCAGGATCAATTTTAGTGAAAATCCTTCATAGTGTAAAAGCGGGGACGTAGAGCAAGTGTGCTCAAACCTTAAAACAATTCTCCCGTATTTGCAAACGCTCATCTCTCTCACTTGTGTTTTATATCTTGCATGCTCTTATTGTTCAATATATTACATGCTTGATATTTTTTTGCTTAATTGATATATGCTTGGGATTCTTTACACACTTGTATTCAACCAAGAGGAGCCATAGTAGCACCTCAACTCTTAATCTAGGAAAATCTTAAGGAGATAGTTCAGAACCCGTCACCGAGAATTCGGTTACACTCTTGTATTATACTTTGTGTGTTTGCCAAATGGCTTTAATTTGCATAATTAATTTTAATTTCGCATTAATTTTGCATTTGATTAGCTTGTCGCCTATTCACCCCCCCTTCTAGGTGACCTACATCTTCTTCTCTAACTCAAAAGAGCCAAGTTCTTTACAATCCTGAGAGAATGATGTAGGTATCATGAAGCCGAAGCTTAATTCAAAGCTCAATTCACAATCTTGAAAAGTGTTCCAAAAGAGGTCTCAGAATACCATGACAATTGGCACTAGAAGGAGTTGTAAAATTAAAATCGTATTATGATTTTAATTTTTCATGTAATGAGAATAATAATCAAAATTGTATAAGAATCACCATTGCCTTCTCATATATTTTTCTTTTTTTTCAGGTTTCTATTTCTTTTAAGATTTATATTTCTAATTCAATTGTAATTTGGGGAACATAATTTTGTAATCTATATAAAGGTCTCAATGTATCCAATTGAGAACAACAATTAATAAAAGTTTTTATTCACTCTCAAATTGAGTTTAATTATTAGATTTCTCGATCTTAATTCTTCTAGTAGTGGAATACTCTAATCAGACTCAATTAATAGTGAGATTCTTTAATTGATTTATCAATCTCTCTATCCTTTAAACTTTTTTCTCTCAAATAAACTCTGTCAAATACTCCGTTGTCAAATATCTCTCTCGCCACACATCTAGCAACTTCAATCTCGTTTATAATAAGTTGTACGCGTCGGAAAAGATAAAGAGTATGCTCGTGTAAGATTTCCTTGAATCAATTGAAAAATTACAACAGAACAATATTCCGATTACAAGGGAGGGAGGATGTTGAGTCTTGAATCCTCCCTTTGTTTAGTGCTGGGTTCTCAAGTGGCGGTGGTGGAGAGTGAATCTTATTCTCCGTTGACCGGGTGACCGTCGAGACCTTCCAGGGATCTTCTCTTCGGATGGTAGATGGAGTAACACAGCCCTGCCTACCAAAACTCTCAAAGAGATGATAGGCAAAGAGCAACTTGTACGCAGCAAGTTAGCTTGGAGAGTTGAGCTCTCTCTGTTTATCTCTCTCTGGATAAGTGTGTCTGTCTGTCTCGGTCTCCGTCTGTGACTCTGTGTGTGTGTGTCCCCATAGCGACTGGGTATTTATAGAGGTTTCAAGGGTGAACGTGCCCCCTAAAAACACTCACGATGGGGACTAAATCCCGTTATCCGTGGTGGGCGGTGACTGGCCCCATAACCAGGGCAGTTACAACCGAGGCGCGGGTTTCGACCCTCGCGCCTTGGTGCCACGGTGCTGGCTGAGACGCGGGTTCGGACCTCGCGCCTTGATGTTGAGACGCGGGTTTGGACCCTCGCGCCTTGGTGCTGAGACGCGGGTTTTGGACCCTCGCCTTGGTGTTGAGGACGTGGGTTATGGACCCTCGCGCCTTGGTGCTGACTGATATTAGCCTTGGTCTAGGACTTGGAATTCTGCTTTTTAATGACTTGTCTTTTAGTGATTTTTTAGACAGCCCACAGAACCCCCTCCAAAGTTTTCGACATTCCGCGGTTAACTGGGACGGATTTTGAAATACTTTGGACTCTAGCTGAGCTCACCCTTATGACTAGACTGTCAATTCTTCGGGTTTTGATCTTATCTGGAGTATGGTCTTCGTGAGTGTACTGTGAAACTCTTTGAAGCCACCCAAGTTCGATCGTGTCGAGTGTCTAGATACACAGTCTAAACCTCCCCGATTGCATAAAGTCTGTGGTGGGTGCACTTTAAGCCAGGAGTGGACGGTCGTCTGCTGTGCCAGTGTACTGTTGAACTGATTTGCAGAAGCAGGGACTGAACGCCAGTTCTTTGAGACATAGAGATAGTACTGCTTTAGAGACGCGACTTTCATAGGGTGCATCATTTGGAAATGAAAACGCGACTGATATTCCGTAAGGCAGACGCGATTCTTTGCCGGATTGGAAGGATTCGAACTTCAGAGAGACGCGACTTTCTGGACGCAACTATGGCCGTGCCGAAGGGGTGCGTCCATTGAAGAGGCGCAACTGTTTGGTGCGAATCCGTGCCATACTATGAGTGCACTGCCACGTGTCCTGTGGAGCCGAAGGGACATCTTCTTTTTGGTGTACGGACTTCACGTTGCATTAAATGCTCTGCCCACGCGTCAAAAGACGATTCGCTGTCGAGTCAATCGAGCCAAGCGCCGCGTATCTTGCGAATCACCGTGGCCTATAAATGGCAACAATCGTCGGAGAGTCATCATTAGTCTCTCTTTTCGTCTTCGCGTGCATCTATTAGGGTTAGAGAGAGGAGCTTTCTTTGTTCTCTTCTTCTTCGTTTGACATCAGATTGAGTAAACAATGGCACCCAAGGCCAAGCAAACTGCCTCATCTTCAAAAGCGGTCGTCGCTGAGACCCAAAGGGGCGGTTCCTCCATACAGGAAGCCCCCATCTCAGGTATAACGCCTACCAGGCTTAATTTTCGCCATTAGAAGGGTTTATGGAGTTCTTATGACTCTAAAAAATCCTTTTTTGAAGGAGAACGCCAACACAGATTCGAAACCGTGTTTGATTCTCAGACGCGGTCTTTGAGTTAAAAAACAAGGCGCGGGTTTGATGACCCTGCTGTTTTATCCGCTTGAGTATGCGTTTGTTTGTTGAACATAGGGCCCCAGTAAGCCTTGCGTTCCGGAATCATCACTTAGAATGCTTCTAATTGTGAAAGATTCAGACGCAGACTTGATCTTGCGTTTTGTGACGTCAGACGCTGGTTTTCATGAATCTTGAGCCTGAGTCAAGTACTTAGAGATTTTTCATAAGTCTTGGATTATTAAAACGCAGACTCCATGCTGGCCCCGGTCCTCAGGTCCGGACGCGGATTTGACAATCTCTGCATCTGGTATCTCTTCTACGTCTGAATTATAGACACTTAATCGTTTTTGTTTAGATTTCTGATCAAGTGTCGTTTCTTCTGCAGTGCGATACTCTTCCAACCCACTCTCCAAGAAGTGCCACTTCGGGCACGTAGGTGGTATTGACCGTGATTTAACCTTTGTGCTGCAAAGGACGCTCCCGTGACTGCCGACAAGTCGCAGGAGCGAAGGGAGAGGCTCTCCAATGTGACGCGGTGACCCTCGGGAGTCATGACTGACGTGGCATTCACAACGGATTCTCGCGTTCTGATGAAGAAACTGGCTTTCTTCTTCGGAGACCACATTAGCGAGGGTGGCTATACCTTGCATGACGGAGATTATAAATGGCTCCGTCAGATAGGGGATAGAAGATTCTTTCTTCTGAACATGGAGAGGATGTACCCACTATCTTATCTCCAGCACATGTCTATCCCTCGGAAGATGACGTGGGAGATTTCCCGACCCGTCCCTGAGGTTACTCTCGACAGCCTGGGCTCCAAGAAGGTATATCATGCTGGTCATGAGAAGGAGGTTTTCGGCCTGTTTCCGGGCTGCTCAGGACCGATCACCCAGTAGGAGAAACTCCTAAGCTTGGCACACCTTCCTTAACGCATTCATGAAAAGTGGGGGGTGATTTTTCGGTCGATTTCCGTTCGCCGGGTGGATCCATTCCACTGAGAAGTATTGGTGGGCAGGATGGTGAGCTTCGTCCTTGCTGATCTTGGAGGCCTGTTGGAGCATGTGGAGTTGTACCAAAGCGGTCAGGGCTGTGCAGTATGGCATCCACCGAGTTCTCAGAACTCCTTGGGATCTTGGAATGCTATAATCCTCTGACGGGGACATTCTTCACCCGGTTGGAGAAATGGGTCTTGCCCTACACGAGTTGTACGAAGTCTCAGGGCTGGTAATGGGGATTCTCCCTATGAGGAATACGTCCCGACCACTGAGGAGCTTCACTTTTGAGAAAAGAGTCTCTCGGTGTACGAGACTTATGGGAGGTGTTAAGTCACTTCCACATTTGTGGCCAGATAATCTCTTGGAGAACGAGGGGAGTCAAGCAGCTATCTTGGGCAAGCTACTGTTTAATGGCATCAATCAGAAAGACCATCCAGTGACCCGATGGTTCCAGCTCGACAAGGAGATTGCCGACGGATCAAGGCTTCTGTAGACTCCTACACCACGGAGTCGAACGAGGATACTTTCAAACCTGACACGGTTTTTGAAAGTTTCCATCACCAAGCCGGATCCCTATCTCCAATCGACCACTGTTGGCGGGCTTCTTGATGTTGTGGCTGAAGCGCTGTGTGGTGCCGACACTGCCACATGAAGTGATCGTCGCCGACGTAGTGTACCGGCGGTGCTCCTGGATTATGGTAGATCCATAGCCTCCTCCCGGCCATGGCAACCGGTATTCAAAGCGGTTGCGGGCCCTAACTCAGAATTATGTAGGGTAGAGAAGGTTGTCGACTCCCAAGGTGAGCCGATTGTGACTCGGAGGAGAGGCCGACGGTAAAGCGT
>JAVJIF010024084.1:0-35625 GCA_038442645.1 Agave tequilana | reverse complement strand
TTCTTTCTTCCGGGCATGGAGAGGATGTTCCCGCTGTCCTATTTCCAGCACATGTCCGTCCTCAGAAGATGGAATGGGACCTTTCTCGATATGTCCCTGAGATTACTCTCGGTGATTTGGGCTCCCATAAAGTACACCGTCATGATAGCCATGACAGGTCGGTTATCGGCCTTTCCCTGGGTCGCGCAAGTCTGAGGTTCCGGCTGGAGAGATATCACAACTTGGCACTACCTTCCTCAACGCATTCATGGAAGCGGAGGGTGATTATCCGGTTGGGTTCCGTGCGCCGGGTGGGTCCATTCCACGGAGAACTATTGTGGGCAGGATGGTCGGCTTTGTCCTTACCGAGCTCGGGGATCTGCTAAAGCGTGTGGGACTGTACTCGGCAGTCGGGGCCGTGCAGTGGGGGATCCCTCAAAGCTCTCAGAACTTCTTCGGGTTCTAGAGCGTTATAATTCTTTGACGGGGACGTTCTTCACTCCGGTCGGGGAGATGGGCCTCGCTCTGCACGAGCTGCATGAAGTCTCAGGATTGGCAACAGGGGACATTCCCTATGAGGAATATGTCCCGACCACTGTGGAGCTTCACTTTTTGAAGGAGGAGTATCCCCTAATATACGAGACCTACTGGGAAGTGCTATGTCACTTCCACATTTGCGGCCAGATAACCAAATGGCGGTCGCAGGGAGTCAAGCAACTGTCTTGGGCCAGTTACTTGTTCAACAACGTCAACACCAAAGACCATCTGATAACCCGATTGGCTCCCAGCTCCGATAGGGAGATTGAAGACAGGATCGACCAGGCTTCTGACAGTTTCTACACCACGGAGTCGAACAAGGACGGTTTCGACCCTGACTTGGTTTTTGAAAGCTTTCACCATCAAGCCCGGACCCCTATCTCCGATCGGGCGCTGTTGGCGGGCTTTCTGATGCTGTGGCTGAAGCGTTGTGTGGTGCCCACGCTGCCACATGAAGTTATTGTTGCTGACGTGGTGTACCCGGCGGTGCTCCTGGCTCATGGCAACCCCATAGCCCTTCTCCTGGCCGTGGCGGCTGGTATTCAGAGCGGGCTGCGGGCGCTAGCTAAGAATTTCTGCGAGCCACCGAAAACTGCAGACTCCGAGGGAAAGCTGTATGTTGACTCAGAGGGGAATCCAACGGTGAAGCGTCCCAACCCTCGGGTCGAGCTGCCTTACACGTACCTCATGGCTTGGTACGTGATGCATTGCCCTTCCTTGATGACGGCGGTGCGTTGGAGGGAGAGTTCTGTCCCTTTTGTACAGCGGTTGGAGGGTTCGAACTGGCGTGATCCTTATATATATTACGTCTGGAAGTGCCTTTCAGACCCTGCGAACTACCAGCTCAATCGTTGCCTCCCCCAGATCCCTGGTGCATCTTTCGGGGATCTACTTATTGATTCCGCGGGCCCAGATGATTTCATGAGGTTATCCACGGGAGCCTTCTGGTGGTTGCTCAATATTCGGCCCGGATATGTGCTTTTCCGGCAAGGGACGTCATGCACCATTGAGCCGTACATGCCGAATCGCTTCACTCGACAGTTCGGCTATGATCAGCTCTATGTCGGGAACCCCAATGCTCGACTCGCCTTCGAAGGGAACCTGTTCGAGGGTGCTCGGGCCTGGTACTACAGTGTGGCTGGAGGGACGGGAGCAACTTTCCGTCTACCTCTCGAGGGGCCCAAGTGCCGTATGAGCCTCAGCTTCTGCACTTGGTACTCCCAAGCCATCCAGACACCAGATTTTTTTCCGGCGTCTTCATGCATCAAGAGCATCAATGCAAGTCTCGAGGCAAGGACAGAGTCCGGTAAACCGTCGAAACTCGTAGAACAGTACCTGAAGGCCCAGAAGGAGGTCGGGAGAAGAACGAGAAGGGAGCCACGAGCCACGGAGCCACGACCACCAAGGGCGGAGCCGCAAGCGACTAAGGCGGAGCCGCGAGCAACAAGGGCAGAGCCGCAAGCAACTAAGTCTCGACAGGCGGTGAGCAAGCGTCTTCAGGGCTCTACTTCTACTGCTGGGCCTGCCCGTAAGAAGGTGCGGAGAGACTTGGCGCCAGCAGTTTCTCTACCAGCGGCCATCCTTTCTGGTGTCAGGGAACTGTCGACAGCTGTGGTTCCACCGGCAGTTATCCCTTCTGATGTTGGGGAACTGAGGGAGGAGGATATAGCTGAAAAAGAAACTCCTCTAGTCTGTGTTCCCAGGTCGCTTAGCAGAGACCACGGGTCTACGGAGGAAGGGGAGCTCGTTGATCGATCCACCGCCACTGACGAGGATGAGCAGCTAGAGGTCGACATCATGAGCGGAGGAGATGTCGATACTCCGGGGATTTTAGCTCATCCGAGCCTTCTTCTACTCATGAAAGAAGAGATGAGGCACAACAGTCGGGGTCTCCTTGTGTCTTCATCTCCAGTCCTCGGGCAATTGATCCCAGTCCTACCACTGGGGTAATTGGAGGCAAGGCTCCGGTTGCAGAGCTTCCTCGCGTTGAGCTGTCTTCTTCCTCGTACTCAGGGGAAAGCGAGTTTGAAGACGAGGTCGACTATGGTGATGAACCCACTCTTCCTGATCCGAGCAAGTTCTCCCATATCTCGGAGGAAGAAATGTACGGGGGGGAACCGTTGACGGCGCCATCACCGTTGGCGACAGTTGCTCCCATTGCAGGTACTTTCACCCGATTTCCTCTTTGGTTTTGAAGAAGGTGTCTTAACATTCTTCTTTTACGCTGCAGGGTTGGCTGAGGATGCTGAGACTACAACCTCCTCGCATATCGAGGAGATGGTAAAAGAGGTGACCCAGCTCGAAGGAGTTGAGGCTTCGGTTGGCGAGACAACTTCGGAAGGGGCGATTGCGGAAACTAGGGAGCCCTCCGCTTTGCCGGAAAAGGAGGTACCCACTGAGGCTGGGGAAGCTCTCACTCTGCAGGATTCACCCAAGGGTTCGATATCTCTGGACCTCCCAGGTGGTAAGGAAGTTCTGATATTTTGAATGTTTCGCTTTTCACTTTTGTGGCTAATGTTGTGGTCATTTGCAGAGAGAACTAAGGGGGCTCAGGTGGAGAGTCCAATGATTGATATCCCTCCAGAAGGCCACACGACTCAGGTCTCGGCTGAAGTTTCTGAGGAGGAGGTTCCTGCAAAGATAGCACCTCTGGAAACGCCCGAGGCTACTTCTGCTTTAGCCGTATCGGTGGTCAGCACAACTCTTGTGCGAGAAGATCCGCCTTATCCCGTGACAGAAAAGGGGTCGGGAAGCTTCCCAGGTGGTGACGATATGGGGGAACTGGCACGCCAGATGGTGCAACAATTCTTTGCTTCGATGGGATCATGTATTGATCTCATCTTACGTGGAAGCAGCTCCTTCAATTTTGCCCAGACGCTTCTCAGAAATCTGGCCGAGAACGTCGAATTAACCGGAGGCCCCTCACTTACCCAGGCGTGTCTGCGGGTGGTGGAGCAACTGGGAGACGACCTGCACGAGCTGAAGTCTTTGGAAAATGCCAGCTCTTCTAGTGAGGCCCAGGCCACCCTAACCCAGCTCTTAGCTGCTCAAGAACAAGAGCGACAGGAGGCAGAGGCACAAATAGATGCAGAGATCCGCAGCCTCGAATATTCCCAGGCTGAATGTCAGAAACTAACTGACGATTCAAGGGAATCCGAGATTGTCATGCAGAGCACGGAGCACGTCATCATCAGTGCTCTGGACACCATTGCCAAGGCTTGGGACACCATTGCCAAGGCAGAAGCTGTGCTTGCGATCAATGAGAAGAAGCTTGTTACCATCAAAGAGGAGCTTGCGGAGCAACAGGCGGCTAAGGCGCGAGCTGAAGAGAGTCTGTCTCTACATTCTTCCAGGGTGGAATCTCTGCGAGCGCAGCTGGCTGCAAAACCCTTCCTATCTGAAGAGGAGCTGCGGGTCCAAGCCATGATGGAGGCTGAGAGGGCACGTCAGATCAAGATGCATCATCTCAGGGAGCAAATCCGTTCCTTGGCGAACCAGGACATTTAGCCTTCTTTCTTTTTTTGTAAAGAAAAAGGATACTCTATTTATCAGAGTGTTTGTATCCACTTTTGATATAAAAAGGACATTTTTTGTTCCATCTTCTTTGCTTAGCTGTGGATGAATCCAACTTCTTGATCACTGGCTGTGAATACTGAACTTAGGTAAGACTAAGTTCTTTCAATGAAACGCAGCATCGACTCGCGGCCTCTGTTCACAGGGAGACGCGGGTATCAGTTCAGAAGAACTTGGGCAGAACCAAGTTCTTTGGGCGAAACGCAGCGTCGATCCATAGGGAGACGCGGCCATGAGTTCAGAAGGACTTGGGCAGAACCAAGTTCTTTTGATGAGACGCAGCGTCAATCCATAAGGAGACGCGGCCATGAGTTCAGAGGAACTTGGGCAGAACCAAGTTCTTTTGATGAAACGCAGCGTCAATCCATAGGGAGACGCGGCCATGAGTTCAGAAGACGCGGCATCCGTCTGTAGGGAGAGACGCGAATCTGCTTGCTAGGAAAGACGCGGATCAAGCAGACGCGAGGGACGCAGCCTTGTGCATTTTCCATTAATCCCAAAATGGACTAAGTGTTCTCCTTTAAAAAGGACCCCGTTTGCTGAGGGGACGCGACTTTGCATCACGCGGACATTCCTCTAGGACGCGGGTGATCGTCATCCAATCTGGGGAGGGGACGCGAATTTTGGATACGGTTCTTCAGTCTGCGTCTTGGTGTAACCTCCCAGGCGTTACATACAGCCTGTCATAAAGATTTAATGTGATCTTCAAATCTCTATTGATGATCGGGAATGCAGATTTTCCGCTGTTTCCGAAGCGGTTATCCACGCGTCGGCTTCTTATTGGTCTTGAGCGTTAATTCCCTTTAATGAGAAACTGATGCGGGTGGTTGGAGATTGGCGCCTGCGACGGTTTTTGAAGCGGCGTTACACGTGTCAGTCCCTTATTGGACCTTGATAATCGTGCGGTCATTAAGGCCGGTGGTTCAGATTAGGAGATCATTAATTGCAGTTATCGGGGGCTGCCTATAAATAGGGCGCACCCTCTCCCTTCAATCTAATCTTTGGACTGTTTTCTTTTTGGGAGCGAGCGCTCTGAGAACCTTCATCCTCTTCAGAGTATTGTCTCCATGGATGAGGATGGCTCTGTGGATGAAGATGACCCAGGGCTTGTATGCTCCTGTTTGGTCTCTTCGGGGCAGAGTGTCTCTCTGATCATCTTGCACGTCCGCGTTTGGACGCAGAGAGCCCGACTCTTGGTAGAGGCCTCTATTGGTACGCCGTCCTGATTAGCCATGATATTTTAATCTACCACGGCCTGTACCTTGGCATCATCATTATCTGGACCCCCTCACGAAGTCTGTGTTGGTGCATTCCTTCTGGAATTTGCGCCACAGACTTGAACTTCTCTGGACGCGAGTGCAGGGGTCTTTGGCACTTGGCGCTGGCTTTGTTCACAAAGCTTGCGTTTCAAAGCCACTGTCTTGGCGCGTTTTATGGCTACTGCTTTGGACGAATTCCAAAAAGGTTTCAGACCCGAGCCTTGCAACTCTTGTTCACTCAACAAGGAGATGGCAACTTTCGGCGTCTGTGCCTGTGCTTTCGACTTGGGCGCAGAATGAGACCGCGTTTTGATTCGCGTTTGTCTCTGCTGACGCAGCAGTTTGGCTCACTGCGTGGGTCATTCCCGCGTCTGCTTGGCTGACTGCGTGGATCATTCCCGCGTCTGCAGTCTGCATTTGCGACTTAGTTTTTCTCTGTTGAAACACACTAAGTTGCAGATTGTTCTGATTCCTTTGTTTCATTCCTTGCAGGTAGACTTGCTGGTTTGCTGGGCCCCTGGAAGGATGCTTTGGCCGGCGAACTTGTTCGATGTTCACCTATAAGAGAGTATATTATGGTCCTCGTCACCTATAAGAGAGTATATTACGTCTCTGATGAGGACCCAACCCTCGCCAAGGTCTCTTCAGATCTGCTTCGCCATTCATGCCTGCTGGCAAGAGATGGTCAGGCTATGCATGACGGCGATGAGGGTTCCGGTGGTTGTGGTGGCGGACATGATCCTCTTCCTCTCCCACTCCAGAAGTGACATCAAGGACAGTCTATGTCCGTTGGATGGCCTGCTAGGGAAAGGGACGCTCCTGAACGAAGGGTTACAGGACTTTCTGTTGCCACCAGACCTCAAGAACACCATTGCTCTTAGCTTAGTCAGCTAGGGCGCTTTCGATGTTTACATCATGCATTATGGTGTAACCAGCTTCTATTGTAGCCACAAAACATCGCGCACTTGGGATCAGACGCGGCTTATAAGGAGTGAGTGCAACCTCTAAGAGAGAGAGAGAGAGGGACTTCTTTGTACTCCTTAATTGTAACACTCAATCTTATTGTATAAGAGAGCGTTTTTACTGTAACACTCCATCTTATTGTATAAGAGGGTGTTTTGTATCACTTTCATATGTTTGGAAATAAATAAAAGTGACACTTTTCTTTTTGCCTCTTTCATTGTCTTGAATTTTTTTGTCTTTAGACTCGTAGAAGCAAAGAATCTTTGACTTTGTTAAAATTATGATGGTAACTTTAATAAGTCAAATTTTGTAAGAAAAAATCCTATTTCAGGAACTCTCACAATACTGTCAGAGGTGTGATGTTAACTTGACAGGGATGAAATGACTTTTTGGTGGACCTGCCACTTTGTAATAGAAAGTGACAAGTAGAATTTGGTACCCCCAGGGAGGGTGAACTCTGATCAGAGGTTTAGAATTAACTTAATCGAGTTCAGCTGGGGATTTGATGAAAACACTGTTAATTGGTGTAATATTAACCTAACAATGTTTTTAGGTGGACCTGTTATTCTATTTGAAGAGAATAACAAGTGAGATTAGACTCGTGGAGAGTCTAGGAAGGTTTGTTACCATCAGAGGTGTGATATTAACTTGACGGGTTGAAAGTGGTCTTGTCGGAAGTGTAATGTTAACTTGACAAGGATGCGAGTCAGAGGTGTGATATTACCTTAACTCAGAAGTATTTCAGTTTTGTTTAGGAAAAACTGAGAATGTCACTGCCATAGGTGTGATGTTTAACTTAACAGTGAGGTAATGCTAGAGGTGTAATGTTGAATTTAGCATGGTCGTCTCGACTTGGACAAGGAAGTCGAGGAAAGGTCATGGCCATAGGTGTATTGTTGAACTTAGCGATGACTCAGATGCTAGAGGTGTAGTGTTAACTTGGCATCATTCATTTCAGCTTCGATGTGGAAGACTGAAGAGAAGTGACTGTCAGAGGTGTAATATTAAACCTGGCAGAAACTTGAAGTATTGCTTAGAGGTATAATGTTAACTTAAACAGTAGTTTTGTCAGAGGTGTGATATTAACTTGACAAGAATTGGCTTGAGCCGAAAACAGTTTGAGGACCTGTCATTCTATGGATGAGAATTGACAAGTGAGATTTGAAGTGCCAGAGGTGTAGTGTTAACTTGGCAAAATGTAGAGTTGACAAGCAAGATTTGTACTCTACAAGGGGTATCTCATTACCAGAGGTATGGTGTTAACTTGGCAACGATTGTTTTTTTTTTGTGGTCCTACCATTCTGTGGATGAGAATTGGTAAGGGATTTTGGAGGAAAGAGTGGAATCAAGTCCACTTAGGATTTTTAGCAAACCCCCAGCTATCAACGGATTTGAGGTGCCTTTACCAACTACCGTTTGAGTTGGGCTAGCCATGCTATTCCCCTCAGCATGATGAGTTGTCGAAGACTTATGTTGGGCTTAAAAGCCAACATTTTCCTCTATCCTTAGCCGTTGGAGGCGTCGGATGTTAATGAAGAAATTCTTCTTGCTTTGATCAGAGGTGTACTATTAACTTGATCAGCGGAAGAATACCATCTAAGGATAGTACTTCTTCAGGAATCTGCCATTGATTGGCATCATAAGTGTATCGCCATTCGAGGTTATGAGGCGATATGATCCATTCGAGTAGACTGACTCTACCACAAATGGTCCTTCCCATTTGGGTTGGAATTTTCCTTTTGTCTTGTGCGTCATCACCATGGGTCTTCTGACGGCTAAGACAAGATCGCCTTTCTTGAAAGTTTGTACTTTAACTTTCTTGTTGAAGGCTCTGGTGATTCGAGCTTGGTAGAGCTCGATTTGCTGTTGGGCTTGCAGACGCTTGTCGTCTAAGGCCTCCAGTTCCTGGAGTCGCTGTCGATGCTTCTCCTCTGTCGTCATCTCCGCTGTCAAGGCGACGCGTAGAGATGGAATTTGGATTTCCAGGGGAAGCACGGCTTCACATCCGTATACCAAGGAAAACGGCGTGGCCTTTGTCGGGGTTCGTACTGTTGTGCGATAGGCCCATAAGCATTCGCCTAGCTTGTCCTCCCAGTCGCGTTGACTCTTCGAGACGAACTTTTTGAGAAGCTTGCCAATGGTCTTGTTGAAAGCTTCTGCGAGGCCATTAGCGGCAGGATAGTATGCCGTTGAGGACACACTCTGGATTCTGAACTTAGCGCAGAATCTCTGGAATGCCTGGCTGATGAACTGGGGTCCATTGTCATGGACAATCCGCTGAGGTACACCGAAACGGTAAATAACGTGATGTTTTACGAACTTGATCACGTTGGACGACTTCACCTCCTTCAAAGGAATGGCTTCGGCCCATTTGGAAAAGTAATCAGTTATTGCTAGAATGAACCGATGTCCCTTTGATGATGGTGGGCTGATAGGACCAACCACATCCATCCCCCACATTTCAAATGGCCATGTAGAGGTCATAGAGTGGAGGTACCCTGGTGCTTGATGGTTAAAATCTCCATGTATTTGGCAAGCGTGACATCTTTTGGCATAGGCGACGGCGTCGGCAACCATCTGGGGCAATAGTAACCCAACCTTTGGAGTCGATGTGCCAGTTTGGGCCAGGTAGATGGGCTCCGCACGTACCGTCGTGGGCCTCTTTCAATACCTCCTGGGCCTCTTTTGGTGAGAGGCACCGGAGTAAGATCCCATCATGCGACCGACAATACAATGTTCGTGTAATCGCATTATAGTAAAACTTAGGGGCTTTCCTTCGAATGGCAACCGCCTCTTTGGCGTCCTCAGGCAGGATGCCGTACAAGACATAGTCGATGTAGGGGAACCGCCAGTCTTTAAGCTCTGGACCGGCCGACAATTCCAGCACTTCTTTGCCTCGACAATCTCCCTTTGACTCCTGATAGTCCTCGAGAGTATTTTTCGGGCAATGCAAGTCGTGGCTGTAGACGAATATTTTCTCCATTGCTCCAGCTGGAAGAGCTAGGGAGGCTGCAAGGGATGCGAGTGCATCGGCGTGCGCATTTTGCCTGCGCGGTACATGGTCGATGTAGAAGTTAGCAAACCCCTCGGCCATGCGGATAGTTGCGTTGTAATAGGGTACTAAGTCTTCATGTCTGACTTCGTACTCCCCGCGAATTTGGCTGACGATGAGTTTAGAGTCACCGTATGCCTCGAGATTTTTAACGCCAATCTCATCGGCGAGCTGCATCCCGATCAATAGAGCATTGTACTCCGCCACATTGTTGGAACAAGGCTCCGTTAGCGAGACAGCTCGGGGGATCACATAATTTTGTGGGGAGACAAGTACTACTCCTACCCCCGCCACTACGTGTCCCTTGGGGCTTGTCCTTGATGCACCGTCGAAGAAAAGTTGCCACACTTGACTTTCGAACGATGTCTGAGTCAGGTAGACTTCGGCCACTTCGTCTGGGAGATCCTCGTAGACTTTGGCTGCCCTCGGATCTGGGTGTTCAGCTAGGAAGTCTGCCACCGCTTGTCCCTTAATGGCTTTCTGCGACAGAAAGTGCATATCATACTGGGATAGCAACATGGCCCATTTTGCCAGCCGGCCATTTAGTGAAGAAGGCTTTGTCATAAGTAACCTCAGGGGGTTGACTTTTGATATGACATTTATAGTCTGGCCTACCAGATAGTGTCGCATTTTCTGAATGGCGAACACTAGTGCCAAACATTCCTTCTCGATCGGGTTGTACCGATGTTCGGCTCCGATCATTGTTCTACTCAGATAGTAGATTGCCTGTTCTCGTCCTTCTTCATCATTCTGAGCTAGTAGAGCTCCCAAAGAATGGTCCATTGCCCGGACGTACACCAGGAAAGACTTTCCGGACACCGGGGCTGCAAGGACTGGTGGTTGGGTGAGGTATTGTTTGATTTCCTCAAACGCTTGTTGGCAAGCATCGTCCCAAATGAACGAGACACCCTTCTTCATCAACTTAGCGAAGGGCTGGCATCTTCCGGAGAGGTTTGAGATGAACCTGCGGATGTACGCTAATCGACCCTGTAAACCCCTGAGTTCCTTGAGGTTTCTCGGGGGTTGCATCTCTTGGATAGCGCGGACTTTCTCCGGATCCAAATGGATTCCTGTGGAAGTCACAACAAATCCTAGGAATTTGCCACTGGCTACCCCCAGGAAGGACTTGGTGGGGTTCATCTTCAATTGATGAGCCCGCATGATGTCGAAGACCACCTTCAGATCAGCTATGTGATCTCCTTTAATGCGACTTTTCACCGCAATGTCATCGACATAACATTCTACCGTTTTGCGCATTTGCTGATGGAAAATGGCATTCATGGCCCTTTGGTAGGTTGCCCCCGCATTCTTCAGTCCAAAAGGCATGACAGTATAGCAATATACCCCTAGAGGAGTCCTGAAGGAGGTATGCTTTTCATCATCAGGATACATTTTGATTTGATTGTATCCTGAGAATCCGTCCATGAAGGACATTCGTTCGAATCCACAAGTATTGTCAATCATAACATCTGTGATTGGCAATGGGAATTCGTCTTTGGGGCAGGCCTCGTTTAGATCGCGAAAGTCGATGCAGATCCTGATCTTCCCGTTCTTCTTGGAAACGGGGACGATGTTGGCTACCCAGTCGGGATGCTGTTCTTCCTGATGAAGCCAGAATCAATAAGTTTTCTGACTTCTGATTGAATTGCCTCCATTATTTCTGGGTGAAACCGTCGCTGTTGTTGTTTGACAGGCTTTGTCCGGATTGATGTTGAGGCGGTGCATGGCCACTTGAGGATCAAGTCCTGGCATGTCCTCATAATTCCAGGCGAAGACATCTATATACTCTTGTACAAGAGATATTAGATCCTTCTTCTCTGAAGGTGACAGGCCGTCACTTATGAAGATAGGCTTAGGGTTAGCCTCATCTCCTAGGTTGATCTGAACAACCTTGTCTTCTGTGGGTGGCTCACGCTGTTCAAAGCGAGTATCCCAAAGAGCATTTAAATGTTTGATCCAAGGATCTGTATCAGATTGGATCATTTCTTCATTTCCATCTTCCAGGTGGCTTGTCGAAACCATGTTCACTGAAAGTTCCTTGAAGATGTTGCCGACACTGACATCTGACTCCCAAGATGATGTGTCTGAAGAGTAATCATTGCTCGACGATTCTTGAGAATCGGAGGCTGATGGGACGGAGTTGATACATAGCCCAACCCCCGGCGCGTCCGATGATAATAATCGGGGGCCTTCCCTTTCGGCACAAAGGATCGAAGTAGCGTTCTCCTTCCTTTGCCGAAGTTCAACCCGGGTCTGTTGGTTAGATCATACCCCATGCACTTCATCATTTTGAGCGCTTTTGGTTCATAATGACTGAGCTGAGGGGATTCCTCCTCACTTTCCGATTCTTCGCGGGGCGTTGGTTCAGTCGTCATTCGCCCAAAAAGGATTGGATTTTGGCCTTTTCGTCTTGTCGGAACCATGAATATAGATTCCTGCGCATCACCATTATCCTGGTATGTCCCGAAAGATGATTTTACTGGTACATGCAATGATGTCAAAGCATCCATTGCCGACCAGATGTCATCGTCTACGTCGGTACTAGTATCCGACGGTATTGAATCGGATGCACACGCAAAAAAGTACTCAAAGTCTAAATTCTCATTAATATACCAACCGCCTGCATCGTCGGTGGTATTATCAACATCGAGCTTATTAGTGCTCTTTACAAGTGGTTCCAAGTTCCACAGGCACTCTTCTTGCTCGGGCTCAGTGTCAGCCTCATTACCAGAGTCTGGCACCTCCAGTTGCGGGGTTTCATCCACCGGATCCTGATATAGGAGGGAGTCCGTGAAATAATTTTCGACCCCCTTAAACGGATACCTTTCGGCAACCAACGTTTGCACCTTCCCACTCGCGTCAATGTATTTCATGACTTGGTGAAGAGTGGAGGGATCGATGGAGTTGCGGTGGATCCATGGTCGTCCCAGCAGCAGATTGTAGGAAGTGTCGGCATCGATGACGTAGCACGTCACCTCCGACTTGAGGCTCCCAATCTGGAACTAGAGCTTGATCTTCCCCATCGGACGGGTGCCGTTGGCATTGAACCCGTAGATGGTCGTCTGTGTAGGGCTCAGACGGTGGGTAGGGATGCCGAGGTGTTGCATGACTCGGCGGGGCATGATGCTCAATGCGGACCCTGAATCTACCTGAATGCGGTTCACCTCAGATGATCCGATATAACCTGTGAAGTACAGGGGTCGATCATGCTTCCCTTTAACCTGCATATCATCTGCCGTGAAGGTAATGCAGGGAGCATTCTGGGAGGTGTGGAGACAATTCTCTACATCTTCCTTCTTTGGCACCTGGGTCATAAAGACCTCAGCATTTGCCAGAGCTTCTTGTAGAGCCTCCCTGGTCGACTTTGATAGTCTTAGAAGCTCATACAGGGTGATCCGCGCCGGGATGTTGGCCAATTGAGCCAAGACATCAAAGCGGTAAGGCGTTGTGGATCCTTCCGCTATACCCTTTTGAAGAGCTCGAGAGAATCGAGTCTCTTTTTGTTTCTCCACTGGTGGCTTCGTGGAGGGCCTAGTTGGCTCTGCAGCCGGTTGTGGAGGGTTTGCCGCCACTTCGCCGTACTGCTTCAAGTAGGGTTGTCCTGAACGAGTTCCCGTCATTGGTTGGTTGGGCTCTGCGGCCAAGACTATTGTTTCCTCTTCTGAATCAGTCAGTGAGGGAACATCATCCTCTGCTTCTCGGGAGGAAGCACATACCACATGGCAGGACGAAGCTTTTGCCTTGCCTTTGGACTTCCTGTTGGTTACAGTAGTCCACTGCTGGCTGTCCACTAGGTCAGGGTGGACCCACATGATTTCCCCTTAGGGCGTAGGGACGGGTACCAAGCCCTTCTCCTGCTGCTGGTGAGGGTCTGTGTTGACCACTCTTAGTTCTCCTCTTGGGATTGGGACCACCCCTACAGGTGCTGGAGGTTGTTTTCCAAACTGGAGAACCGACGTCATGTTGGCTGTCACCTCCTTCTGTTCTGGTCGGAGTTTCAATACCTCCGCGTCAATCAGAGCCTGAAGGATGTCCTTGAAGATGTAACAGCTTCTGGTAGGGTGTCCCAACATCCTGTGGTACAAGCAGTAGTTGGGGTTGTCGGTCTTGCCGACTTCCTGAGGGCGCCTGGCCTCAGGGAGCTTCAGTCGGTTGCTCTTGTTGAGTAGCTTGAAGAGCGAATCGACATGTTCCTCCTTGAAGGAATACTGCTTGTTGGCGCGGGGTTGGCTTGAAGAGCCACTCGCCTTGGCTGGTTGAGGTTTGGTGGAAGATTTGGTCTCCGTCGCCAAATTATCCTTCCGCTTTGTCTGGAGGGAGGTGTCTGGCGCTCGCCTAGTTGACCTCTCCGGCCGCGGCTTGCCTTCTTCTGCCTGACGCGGGCAACAATCTCCTCAGCCTGTTCACCTTGTTGGACTAATTATTTCCAGGTGCGGCTTTCAGCAACTCCTATTTGAGCAAGGAGTGAGGTTTGGAGGTTGTGGCGGCATGTTTCCACCAGGGTGGCCTGGGTCATACCGCTTGGACACCAGAGTGCCACGTTCCGAAATCTTTCCACGAAAGATTTGACGGACTCTCCCTTTCGCTGTCTTGTAGCTAACAGGGTGGGCATTGTGACCTCGGAGTCATCTTCGAATAAGCGTGTTAAGAACAGCTTCTCCAAGTCGCCCCAGTTCTTGATAGAACCTTCCGGGAGTTTCATGAACCACTCAAAGGCCAACCCTTTCAGGGTGCCGATGAACAGTCGCGCCAGGATGGCGTCATTATCTACTACATTCCCGGTTTGGGATTTGAAGTAGTAGATGTGCTGATTAGGGGACCCCTTCCCATCAAAGGCTTGGAGGGTTGGAGCCTTGAACTTAGGAGGGTACGGGACTAAATCCCACTCAGCTGGATAGGGCCGAACCACTCCAGCTTCTTGGAGGTCTTTGCGACTGGCAAGGGCATTGAGGCGTTCCTCCAATTGACTCATCCTTTTAGCATGAGCCTTCCCTGGGTCTCGGTCACCCTTTGACGAGGGTTTGGACGAGCCAGAAGTAGATCGAGGCTTCTCTTCAGAAGGCTCAGAAGATGAGCTTCCTCCCTTTCTCTCTCTGTCCCTCGACCTCCTAGGAGGAGATCTCCTCCTGTCTTCGAGCAGCTGTGCAAGCGCCAGCTTGATAGCATCGATAGATTCCTGTTGAGACACAATCATCTCCATTTGTCTCTTTTGGATCTGTTCCAGACGTCTAGCTGTCTCATCAGGAGTGCCTGTCATGTAGGCAGAGGTCTCCTTCTCAACGGAGGAGTTTGAAGCCCCTGATTCCACAACGGCGGAGTGGGAATCGTTCACTTTAATGCCATGGGCTAAGGCATTATAGTCAACCGGGGGAATGGCCCCAGTCCGGGTACGAGTGTGTTGATACACCCCTTCCGGTTCGGTGTCAGACTCATCTGAGCTGACTGCAAGTCCTTTTCCCTTGCTTCTGCTTGTCATGTTCGCAGTAAGCTCCGGGTATTCAACGTCAGAGAAGATTCTCCTTCTATGGGAGCGCCTTCTTTTGGCTGACGGGGGGATCGAGGTCAGCTGTCTAACTAAAGACTGCTGGTGCACACTCGACCCGCAACGGCACTCCGAGAGCATGGAGATGAGCCGTTGGCAGCAGCAAGATGAAGTGACCTGGTGGGCACTTTTTTTCTTTGTTAAATAATCCCTCAAATCCATGGAAGAGGGATTAAAGAGACTAGCCTCACAACGTCGAAGACGGGAGGCATCCATGTGCTGTGCAGAATGGACGCAGACTTTAGGGACGCAGCTCTCGCGTCGCGGCTGTCTGATGCGCGCCTGGCGTCTCTGTTGAGATGAGACGCGAGTCTTGCGTTGATGCCTAGTGCGTCCGGGCAGAGACGGGTGAGAGAGAGTGGGCTGCTGGGCCCCATGCCTGTGAGCGCGTGTTTCTTGCGTTTGACGAGACGCAGAAGCTTCGCTTTGGCGTTTGGTAAGCTGGTCTTCAGAGGACTCAACTTGAGGAGTTACGCACTTGGGCCGCCAAACGCGAATTTCACGTACTGGACGTGCCGCGGGCAAAGCGCCAGATTGCATGTCGCGTTTAGCCTCAGTCGGACAACCAATGGTTCCAGCTTGAAGCTGACGCGCGCATCTCCTCTGTCGACGCTCAGCATTTCGGTTGCGTCGCGGAGGAGGAGAGAAACCGACAACATCCTGATGCTGAACATCAGGGGTTTTAACCACGCGGGTGAAAAGTCACCTAGAGGGGGGGTGAATAGGTGATGATGCTAATCAATGGAACTAAATGCGGAATTAAAATTCTAAATGCAATGAGCACTCAAGTGTGATCAACTAGTGATGCACACACAACCAAGCCAAGCAAATATGATGAACAATATGAATAGTAATGCAAGGCACAAAGTAAATAGAGATAGAGATAGTGAGAGCCAATCGATCAAACGCAAACACCAAGATATGTTCTCGAGGTTCGAGCACCCAGCTCTACATCCCCGCCATCCCCAGATGGATTCTAGCTTCACTATCACACAGACAGTTACAATCACCGGAGTACACAACTCCCAAAAGCCACACAAAGGTAAGGTTTACAACTGAGTGGTTTCCAACAACTACCACAAAACAATCTCTTGCTACTTGGTGGTTTAAAGCAACAACCACAAACAATCTCTTTTTCTCCCACAAGAATCCTATAGACAAGATAGTAGATTTTAGCTCAAGTGTGGAGAAAACCAAGGGATTTGAAACCAGCAACTCAAAGAAAATCTTTGGGAAATAAAAGAAATCAAGATATAGAGATTCAATTCAAAAGCTTTTCCCAAAATCCCTTTTCTTTGGTTTTTCAAACCCTAATCAAAAACACAAAAGATTGTTCACTTTGAATCCAAAAACCTATTTTGATTGCAGCAAAAACACCAGAGAGATAGAAAATTTTAGCCCAAAATTCTTAGAGAAAAGCTCTCTCAAATGGGGTATTTATAGGCAATTTAGAAAAATAGCCGTTTACAGAATATATGCCAGAAATAGCCTGCCGGTCGACCGGCCCGGTCGACCGCCCAACGTTCGAATTTTCGAACGTTACAGCTGCCGGTCGACCGGTCCGGTCGACTGAAAATTCCAGAGAGCAAACAGCTCTCCGTCGGTCGACCGCTTCGGTCGACCGGCCCATTGGGCTGCAGACGTGCACAGGTCTGTGCACGTCGGTCGACCGAACCGGTCGACCGGCCCTTGGTGCGGTCGACCGCTTCGGTCGACCGACCAGGCCTGTCAGCCTATAAATGGGTCAGAAAAACAGTGGTAAAAAATATTCCAATAAATCCCACAAAATCTCTAAAATTCCACAAAAATAGTTTTATCATTTTATATTGAAATACCAACTTGTGTTAAAAATCCTAACACAAATTTCAAACATATTTGACTATTTTGTGTCATAGAAATTTTGCCAAAAACCAAAAACCGTATTTTCTGAAACCTTGTATTTTGAATAGAAAATACACATTGTCTAAAACTCATCCATGATACAAAAATATGATATTTAAACACTTTGAAGCATATTGTATATTAATAGAAATTCAATATACAAGAAACATATATATATCATGATTTTTGTCATTAAGTCCAAAAATATGTTTTGTTGTAAATACCAAAACATAAAACATATGGAATAGATTATCAAACAAGGTTTGTCTAAACAATTGAAGCATGCATGTATATAGAACAAATCTAATATACATAAACCATGTAAACTTATTTTGATAAAAAAAAATCTATTCATGAAAACCAAGATCGGTTAAACCTAAAACCGAAAATCAAAACATGAAAGGTGTGTGTTGTGAACTTGAGCATATCATACTATTCTAATCTTTACAATTAAGATCTAAACCCAAACTAAAACTATGGATACCTAAGTCTTCTTGTAGAGCGCAATCTCCAAGCTAGAGCGCAATCTCCAAGACGGCTCGATCCAAAAACTCTTGATTCACCGAGCAAGTGCAATGTATGATCTTTGACGCTCGGGCTCTTGAATCAACATGTGAAAGATGTGTGGAAGCTTTCACCAACTAATATCTTGACAAATATCTGAAACTTAAACATTGCAAGATTATTAGTACACATAACTACATGAGTTAATCATCATCAAAACTAGAGTGGAAGCCCTTGGGCCAACAATCTCCCCCTTTTTGATGATGACAAAACTCATGGAGTTATATATGCATGGATTAAAGTAAAGCTTCAAAGAAGCTCCCCCTTAACTCATGCATAACAATAAAACATATAAGATATGCAATGAATGTTCTTAAAAAAAAACATGTTTATATGTGTTTAAAACAATATCAAAACATGCTCTTGATACCAATAAAAATGAAACATAAAACATGCATAGACATGCATATAAACAAGGCTTCTTTTCATCAAATGTAAACTATATGCAAACACAAATATGCATATAAAACTCAAATTCTTCTCCCCTTTTTGTCAATCATCAAAAAGGGTTAAAAATAAAATCAAAAAACAATAAATTTTCTCCCCCTTTTGTTCAAAACAAAGAACTAATAAAGGGTTAAATCAAATATGATACCAAAAAAAATGTGGCAATGAAGTGTATATTGATACCAATTGAAAAACAACAAATCAATTGAAATAAAAGTGAGAACATATACCAATTGAAAACACAAATAAAATGAAAATCTTGATACCAATTAGTAAGTAAACAAATAACCTACCAATTGTAAACAAACAAACTAGATACCAATTTTGGAATTTAAACAATACTAATATTGAATTTCCTTAAAAACAAATCTTGATATCAAATGAAACTATTATTCTTTAAAACACAAGATACCAAGTGAAATAATTTCTTTGCCAATTGAAATCCTTATTTTCTATCATAAAGCAAGGGAGTGGGAAACAAGAACAATGGTAAACCAAATACCAATTGAAATATAAAATATGAGTTTTCTCCCCCTTTATGAAATACCAAAAGAAAATATGCATAGGCTTGAAATAAGATACCAATTGAAAATTAAATCAATTGAAACATGATATTCATTAAAAATTCAAGCTTAGCAATCTTAAAATTGTGATAAAGCTTGTATATGAATACAAAATGAAAAACTCAAGCTTAACATAGCCAAAATTTGTGCTTTAAGATATAGGGATATAATAAGCACAAAATAAATCATCTATATATGTATGTAAGAAATAGATACCAATTGAAATTGATACTATATGAAGTGCAAGCATACATATATAAAACAAAACATATATGAGTATACAAAAGGATGTCAAGATTGATACCAATTGAAAGAATTCAGTGATACCAATTGAAACAACAATAAGATCAAGTGTATATCTCATATAACCTACCACCCAATCATGGTTCAAGATAAAAAGAATTTTCATTATAAAGCATACAAGAACATGATCTCCCATCCAACCGCCCATAGATGGTAGGGGTTTTCAAAAATTGATTTGAACAATATAGTATGTTTGAAAAACTCTACCAATTTGAAGAATACCAACTAGTTTATGAAAATTTGAGAACTAGTAGAAATTCTTCAAGATAAAACAAAAGGATTTTTCATGAAACATGAAAATCACAAGATCACTAAACACTCAAAATCTATATGGCACCAATAGTACTCATGAAAATGAAGTCATGAGAAAACATCAAAATAAGGTGAGTGTACAAGTGTTGTGAGAAACATATCATCATGAAAATGGACAATCAGGCTCAATTGAAATTCCTTTAAAATATAAACATATGAGAACTAAATTTTCATTACTAAAGGAAATCTCCTAAAAACATCAAAATCTAAACTCTTCATTAAAAGTCAATTTATACTTCAAGGTATATGTATGTTTAGACAAAGCAAAAGTATACATACATATCCCTAAACGCAATTGAGTCCAAAATATAGATTTGCATGAAAGGCAAATGACTCAAGGGGCATACATGTATATCTTAAGATTTGGCAAAATAGACATATACATGAAGTGAAAACACTTTATCATAGAAATCACATGATCATAAATCATATCAAAAATGAGGAATACATGTATGAATGCATGAATCATCAAAACTAGACTATACTAGGACATCTAATGAGTACAAATAGGCATCCAAGCACAAACATATATAAAGGTTTATTTGTGGCCCATTCTATGTACAAGTATAACTCCTAGTTTCATGAAAACTAACATCTAAGCATATATTCAAATTATAAAGCATAAAACAAGTCATAAATCAACAATTATTCTAAAAATGATCCTTATGTAAATTTATATGCTATAAGAATCAAGATATACATAATATCAAAACAATTGTGAAAACACAAAATATGGAATCATGTAAACAATGGTGATTACAAATTCCAATACATGTATAGCAATGAACATACTAATCAACACATGAATCATTAAAACACAAAAGCATATGATCATTGTGCATATGCATGTACATTAGATCTAAAGCATACATGTTAGTTTAAACAAGGTGAGACACTAAATATAGATCCATATGAAACATGGGTGCTCAAGGAACTAAACATGTATAACATTAATCTAATAAGCATGGCATAGGCATAATGAATAACAAAACATGACATGCTATAAATAGATGAACATTAAAAGCATGCAAATAAAAATGGGAGTTAGAGAATGATACCAAAACTGATGAAGGTGCATCTCTAGTTCTCCAAAACACGGTGGTCCTTCCACCAAATCTCCTTGAGAGTGAAGCATCCAAATGGTTCTCTTTTAAGCTTAGAATGCATCCACCTCAAGGCACCTCCACTCTCACGTGATGCGAGAGCTCCCACCTACATCAAAAGCCAAAGAGGTGGTTTTTGGTACCCATTTTCTAGTGGGTCCACGGGGGTTAGTTTCTTTTCTTACCCAAACAAAATTAGTTGCTAAATTTTCATGATAAATGCGATCATAACAAAATCTAGCAAGGTGGCCTTTTCGACCACAATGTGTACATGTGTACACGTGAGCATACATATGATGATGGTGATCATGGGAAGCATGTGTATGCCTAGATGGGTGTGCATGCAAGGTTGGAACTTGTTTCTTGGGAACCAAGGATTCCAAACGAGTGTGGTTTAAAGCACATTGGCTCAAAGTGGAGCCCAAACAATCAACACTTTTCTTCAAAACATTTATATCATTTTCTATGCTAGAAGATAAAGTAGAGCATGCAATAGAAGTGCTAGAGGTAGAAGCAATGCTAGCATGGCAAACATGCAAATCAATATCATTTTGCAAAGATTCATTTTTAGACAAAACCAAATTCAATTCTTTAGTAATAGAATCAATTTTATTTTTCAAAGTAAGGTTTTCTTTGAAAACACAATCCAATCTTGAGGATAAAATTTCATTGTGCTCCAAAATATCATCACAATCATTTTTGCCTTTTAAAACTTTAATTTCTTTTAAAGCAATGTCTAGTTGAGATCTTAGTGAGTCACGTTCACTAGTGATCTCTTCTTTCTCTTGCAAAACCGATTCAAAAGTTGAACATAAATCCTTTAATTCTTCTTTTAAGTCAAAATGTTTCTTTTTCAAAATCTCATGTTTTTCAATAAAATCTTCAAGTTTAGAAGCAAAGTCAACATTCAAATTTTGAACTTCAAAACAACCATGGCAATATGAACTAGAGCTATCATCTATTTGAGAGTCCGATTGTACCTCATGGGAGTCTTTCCCATATGCCATAAAACAAGGCTCTTCGGATACATCTCTCATAGATCTCCTCATATTGTTAATGATCCTTGGAAGCTCCGGAGATGTCAAGACGCTCCAAACTGCAAAAGCCGAATCAAAACTATCAAAAACAAGTAAAAGATTAATATCAAAAGATGCTCTAAGTGTTTTAAGTGCAAGTGCATGGCTTTCTTATGCTTGCTACTATTAGGGAGGGCTTCTATGGTGATGGCTTGATAAACTAGATGACCTAGTGTTTTTAAATATCTAATCATGTTAACTTTCCAAGAGTCAAGTCTAGTATGGTCAAACATAGGAGGGCTAGCCATGAGTGCAAACTAGTATGAGTGCAAATGATAATTGCAAATGAAGATTAGCAAACCAAGATCTTTTACTCCTTGGTTGTTAAACCAAAATATCAAGAGCGCTAGCTCTGATACCAATTGAAAAGTCACCTAGAGGGGGGGGTGAATAGGTGATGATGCTAATCAATGGAACTAAATGCGGAATTAAAATTCTAAATGCAATGAGCACTCAAGTGTGATCAACTAGTGATGCACACACAACCAAGTCAAGCAAATATGATGAACAATATGAATAGTAATGCAAGGCACAAAGTAAATAGAGATAGAGATAGTGAGAGCCAATCGATCAAACGCAAACACCAAGATATGTTCTCGAGGTTCGAGCACCAGCTCTACATCCCCGCCATCCCCAGATGGATTCTAGCTTCACTATCACACAGACAGTTACAATCACCGGAGTACACAACTCCCAAAAGCCACACAAAGGTAAGGTTTACAACTGAGTGGTTTCCAACAACTACCACAAAACAATCTCTTGCTACTTGGTGGTTTAAAGCAACAACCACAAACAATCTCTTTTCTCCCACAAGAATCCTATAGACAAGATAGTAGATTTTAGCTCAAGTGTGGAGAAAACCAAGGGATTTGAAACCAGCAACTCAAAGAAAATCTTTGGGAAATAAAAGAAATCAAGATATAGAGATTCAATTCAAAAGCTTTTCCCAAAATCCCTTTTCTTTGGTTTTTCAAACCCTAATCAAAAACACAAAAGATTGTTCACTTTGAATCCAAAAACCTATTTTGATTGCAGCAAAAACACCAGAGAGATAGAAAATTTTAGCCCAAAAATTCTTAGAGAAAAGCTCTCTCAAATGGGGTATTTATAGGCAATTTAGAAAAATAGCCGTTTACAGAATATATGCCAGAAATAGCCTGCCGGTCGACCGGCCCGGTCGACCGCCCCAACGTTCGAATTTTCGAACGTTACAGCTGCCGGTCGACCGGTCCGGTCGACCGAAAATTCCTGAGAGCAAACAGCTCTCCGTCGGTCGACCGCTTCGGTCGACCGGCCCATTGGGCTGCAGACGTGCACAGGTCTGTGCACGTCGGTCGACCGGCCCTTGGTGCGGTCGACCGCTTCGGTCGACCGACCAGGCCTGTCAGCCTATAAATGGGTCAGAAAAACAGTGGTAAAAAATATTCCAATAAATCCCACAAAATCTCTAAAATTCCACAAAAATAGTTTTATCATTTTATATTGAAATACCAACTTGTGTTAAAAATCCTAAAACAAATTTCAAACATATTTGACTATTTTTGTGTCATAGAAATTTTGCCAAAAACCAAAAACCGTATTTTCTGAAACCTTGTATTTTGAATAGAAAATACACATTGTCTAAAACTCATCCATGATACAAAAATATGATATTTAAACACTTTGAAGCATATTGTATATGAATAGAAATTCAATATACAAGAAACATATATATATCATGATTTTTGTCATTAAGTCCAAAAATATGTTTTGTTGTAAATACCAAAACATAAAACATATGGAATAGATTATCAAACAAGGTTTGTCTAAACAATTGAAGCATGCATGTATATAGAACAAATCTAATATACATAAACCATGTAAACTTGTTTTGATAAAAAAATCTATTCATGAAAACCAAGATCGGTTAAACCTAAAACCGAAAATCAAAACATGAAAGGTGTGTGTTGTGAACTTGAGCATATCATACTATTCTAATCTTTACAATTAAGATCTAAACCCAAACTAAAACTATGGATACCTAAGTCTTCTTGTAGAGCGCAATCTCCAAGTTAGAGCGCAATCTCCAAGACGGCTCGATCCAAAAACTCTTGATTCACCGAGCAAGTGCAATGTATGATCTTTGACGCTCGGGCTCTTGAATCAACATGTGAAAGATGTGTGGAAGCTTTCACCAACTAATATCTTGACAAATATCTGAAACTTAAACATTGCAAGATTATTAGTACACATAACTACATGAGTTAATCATCATCAAAACTAGAGTGGAAGCCCTTTGGGCCAACAGCGGGTCCTCTGAGGGACACTGACGCGGGTCTTTTGTGCGACGCAGTTGGTCGCAGCAGCAGTCGCGCGTGAGACCACGCTGGCCTTCTGAGAGGCGTTGACGCGGGTCTTCTGTGCACAAGGGACCGTAGCAGTGGCGCCAAGAGAGCCTCAGATCGAGCTTCAGAGTTATTCCCCGCCGAGACCCTGCGACAGACGCGGGTCTTTGGACTCTTGGAGCCAGAAGAGAGAAACTCTTCGAATTTCGCCTAGTCGAACTCCACAACAAGTGTCTCGACCATTTCCCCCTACGGAGGAGATAATCCTACGCCACGGCTTGTTCGTCAGTGACAAACGTAGTCCCCAGCGGAGTCGCCATCTCTTGTTGGACACGGAAAAGAAGGAGGTGTAAAATTTCCTTGACTCAGATGAAAAATTACAACAGACTAATCTTCGGTTACAAGGGAGGGAGGATGTTGAAGCTTGAATCCCCCTTTGTTTAGTGCTGGGTTCTTCGTGTGGCGGTGGAGAGTGAATCTTGTTCTCCGTTGACCAGATGACCGTCTGGACCGTCAAGGGATCTTCTCCTTGGCAGGTAGAAGGAGTAACTCAGCCCCGTCTACCAAAACTCTAAAAGAGAAGGTAGGCGAAGAGCAACTTGTACGCAGCAAGTTGGCTTAAAGAGTCGAGCTCTCTCTCTCTCTGTATGTGTCGCGCCTGTTGATATCTCTCAGCCTCTTTATGTCTATTGATGCCCTTCGATTTCTTCTGATGCCCTCCCCCTCCATAGCAACTGGGCTATTTATATAGGCTGTAGGGGTGAACGTGTCCCCTAAAAATACTCCACGATGAGAGCCAACTTTCCCGCTACATGAGCGGTGAATGGCGCCATAATCGGGGTGGTTGTAACTGAGACGCGGGTCTGGACCCTAGCGCCTTGAGGTTGAGACGCGGGTTTGGACCCTCGCGTCTTGAGGTTGAGACGCGGGTTTGGACCCTCGCGTCTTGAGGTTGAGACGCGGGTTTTGAGCCTACGCGCGCGCGGGTTCGTACTCTCGCGTCTTGATTGTCACATTTAGCCTTGCGTCTGGATCTTGGATCTCTGCTTTTTGGTGGCTTGTCTTGGTGATTTTTAGACAGCCTACATCAACATGAGGCAATCAAGCATCACCATTGAGTTTAGCAAGTTAGCAATGAGGTAAAGTTAGCTAGCCATGTACCTTCTCATCTAAAGTTTTCTAACACTTTCTTTACTAGCTTTTCTTTCTTTGCAACACACTTCACCCAAGTTCTTTTGATTTCTTTTTCCATAATGCACTAATCCATCACTTCTTTTCATGTTGCTTCTTGCATTTGTGTAAATACATAGAAGACATTTCGTTTTTCATTTCTTCACTTCATACCGTAACGCTTCTATCGCTAGCTCTCCCAGAGAATCGACCGGTATAGCCATTGCTATAGCGGAGATTGGAAAGGGTATTGATCTTTGAATACATTTGTGGAGTAAACGAGCACCAAGGTTAACTCTAAACCTTTCTTCTTTAATTGAATACTTGTGTAATAACTACATTACTCTTCCCAATCAAATTTTGGCGCCGTTGCCGGGGAGAGCAACGGTATTTGAATTCAAGTGAAGAATTAAACGAATACTCTTCTCTGTTGCAGGTACAGGTTGAAGAAACAGCAAATCTTGCATTGCAGAAACATATAAGGACCTGGGCCTCTGCTCTCGAAAGCAGAGACCAGGATCCCTCCGAATTGCTGCAAATTCTGGGCTTTGCCGCAGAATTGCGGCAAGGAGGAGTTGACTACTGACCACTTTTCTGCAGGGTGCTTCTCTGCAAAATACAGCTGCTGCAATACTTTAAATCTTGTTTGCTTCACACTGATAACTGCTAATCGACAGTAAAAAATTTGTTGCAAGTTAAGAAAATTGTTTAGACATTTGCATACTAGGCACGTGTCTTTCAATTCCTTTACATTTACTGTTGAAGAGTGCTGGAGACAAGGTACGTAAGCATAGCATATAGACTAGGACTCACTCTTTGTTTGATTTAATTAAGCTTTGAGTGAACCTTGTTTGTTGATATCGTACACTTGCACAAATAAACTTTAAGGGCAAATCCCATAAAAAAGATAAGGTGGGGATTTTATCACCCTTCCTTAGCCCAAAAACCATTTCCCACGCACTCACAATCCTAAGCTTCTAATTAAAAATTGCTAGACGTTGGCCCTAGGACATCCGGACTCACTTAGGAGATTATCCTAAGGGGGAAAAGTGTTGGAAAGTGACTTTTGTAAAATCAGTGTCTAGGAAAGGGGTTGAGGGCCGAAAGCCCGAAGGTTGCTGGTTACTTAATTAAGGAACGTCTCTGACGAAAAACCTCCCACCAACCTTGACCTTCCCTGGCTGATTTGCTTATAGTCAGAGTCTACACCGAACCTCCTGTGGACGATCTAAAGTTAGGAGTCGTCTAGGTCCAGGAACCCTAGAAAGCTTGGATTGATTTTTTCTTTTTTCTGATTTTATTTTTCATTTCCGCCTGTGTGAAAGGTGCACGTTGATTGTGTAATTGTATGCAAGAGTGGTATCGAGATCCGAATTATGCTAGGCTTGTAAGAACTTCTACACTGCCACATACACCACCACTCGACACAATCATGACCGCCAACGTTTCGTTGCAAGACAAGTTCTATCCGATTCGCACATCACTTCCATCGTGCATTCTCCTCCCAAACACAAATGGAAATAACTTTGAGTTGAAGCCCCAGTTCATAAACACACTTCCACGATTCCATGGCCTTGAATCTGAGGATGCGTACTTCTTCATCCGAGAGTTTGAAGAAGTATGCCTTATGATGAGAATTTCCCAGTTGACCGAGGATGCTGTCAGACTTAGGTTTATACCTTTTGCACTTAAGGATATCGCTAAGAAGTGGCTTTATAATCTCCCAGTTAGCTCAATTTCTTCTTGGGATGATTTCGTTAAGGTCTTTCTTAAAAAGTTTTATCCTATCCATAAGACAGCCCTTATGAGGAAGAATATAATGCAATTCAAACAAGAAGCCAATGAACCGTTTTGGAAGTACTTTGAGCGCTTCAAAGACCTAGTAGCCCTGTGTCCCCATCACGGTATAGAAAAATGGCGCCAGTGCCAGATTATCTATGATGGGCTTGATTATCAGACTAAGACGCTCCTTGAAACCATGTGTCAAGGAGAATTCTTAAAGAAGGATGAAGATCAGCGTTGGGATCTTTTGAGGCATTAGCTGAAAAGTAAGTCCAGTGGGAATCATGTACTGAGAAACCTTCACCCACAACTTCCAGAACTGGTTTACATTCCATAGGATCCTCAATAGCTGCAGAAGCTAAAATCACACAGTTGATGAAGAGGATTGAGTTGCTAGAGTCCAGGGAAAACTCTGCTGTGAATCTGGTCACCCATCTGTTGTTAATCAGGGTTGTACCTACTGCCATGATCTGAATCATCTGTTTGAGGAGTGTCCAGTTTATCAAACTCAAATGTTTCAGGAGAGTACGAATGCCGCGTACACCAGACCGCTTACAATCCTTACTCCAAAACCTATAATCCGGGATGGCGAAACCATCCAAATTTCTCTTGGAGTCAGTCTGGCCCTGAGCAGCCGAGACAACCATTTCCACAACAATACCCTGCTCAGTCTCATCCACCGACTTACCACCAGAACCCACCAAATGTTCATTTATACCAGAGTCCACCCAGATTCCTGTCATATCAAAATCCTGTGCCTTACCAAGGAAATTTTCAGCCCAATTTCAGCATCATCCACCACCCAATCCTTCAGACAAAAGAATTTCTGATTGGAGAAAATGATAGAGACCTTATCTAAGAACCAAGCTTTAATGATGAACAATCAGCAGCAGGACATGAACAAATTGCAAATTCAGATAGGGCAGTTGGCTAACTCTTTGACTGAAAGACAAAAAGGAATGCTACCTAGCCAACCTGTGCCCAATCCCAAAGCCCATTTTCCTCTGCACGAAGTTGAAGACTTGGGACCCAGCCAATGCAAGCCATTCAAATCCTTAGATCTGAAAGCGTGTAGATAATAAGGTTTCAAATCAGTCTCCAAATCTGTGCCAATGCCACCACCTTCTGTTCCAGTACAACCCATGCAAGATAATCCTTCATCAAGCACACAACCATCCACTTCTCAGTCAAAAGGAAAAGAGAAAGTTGATGAGCAAACATATAAGCCTGTTGTCCCATTCCCAAATAGGCTTACAAATCATAAGATGAATGCTCACATGGAGAAGATAAGAGAGATATTCAACCAAGTACAAATCAATGTCCCTCTCTTAGATGCCATTCAACAAGTCCCATCCTACGCCAAGTTTCTGAAAGAAATGTGTACTAAAAAGAGAAAAGCAAATGTCCCTAAAAAAGTCTTTTTGGCTTCCAACATAAGTGAACTGCTCAATGGTCCGATCCCTGTGAAGTACAAAGATCCAGGGTGCCCTACCATTTCTTGTATCATAGGGCAGACCACCATAAACAGGGCTTTGCTAGACTGGGTGCGAGCATCAATCTTCTCCCCTTTTCGTCTATCAGCAGTTAGGGTTAGGCAACCTTCGTCAACCCAGATGACTATCCAATTGGCTGACCGCTCTGTAAAGATTCCAAGGGGGAAATTACAGATGTTTTGATACGGGTCGGGGAATTTATTTACCCCGTGGACTTTGTTGTTCTTGAAACACAGCCCGTACAAAATCACAGAGCAAAACACCCGTCATCCTCGGACGTCCTTTCTTAGCCACGCAAATGCAATAATCAATTGTAGAAATGGATCGATGCGGTAACGTTCGGAGATATGACGAAAGAGGTGAATGTCTTCCATTTGGGGAAGCAGCCAAGGGATGTGGACAATGATTCCTTTGAAGTAAACTTGATTGAGGGTTTGACCAGTGAACATGTGGACGAGGTGGAGTATGAGTCTGAAGAGGAGTTTGAGTTGGAGTCGGATGACTTCAACCTTGATCAGATTGTTGGATCAAATGTTGAACGGACCACTAATTCCACCCTATTCTTCCTTGCACCATGAGCAACCTGTGATAGATCCGGTACCTTCTTCTGAGCTTAAGGCTCTCCCGATCATCTCAAGTACAAGTACTTGGATGAGAAGGAATCTTTTCCTGTAATCATCGCATCCAATCTTACTGAACAACAAGAAGAGGACCTTCTGACTGTGTTAAGGGAAAATAGAGAGGCCATTGGTTGGACCATGGCTGATATCAAGGGGATTAGTCCTTCCATTATCCAACATAGGATTCACTTGACGGAAGATGCTAAGCCTAAACGAGACCCACAGCGTAGACTTAACCCCATTATGCAAGAAGCTGTTAGATCTGAGATTTTGAAACTATTAGATAATGGGATTATCTATCCCATATCTGATAGTCAATGGGTAAGTCCAGTTCATGCTGTGCCTAAGAAAGCTGGATTTACGGTGGTGGAAAATGAGAATAAAGAATTGATACAAACACGTCTTCCAACGAAGATTCGAGTTTGTATTGATTACAGGAAGTTGAATACCGCCACACGTAAAGACCACTTTCCACTTCCATTTATTGATCAAATGCTGGAGAGATTGGCGGGACACGAGTACTATTGTTTCCTGGATGGATATTCAGGATATAACCAAATCCCAATTGCTCCCGAAGACCAAGAGAAGACTACCTTCACCTGTCCCTTTGGAACATTTGCTTACCGAAGGATGCCCTTCGGTCTATGCAATGCTCCTGCAACTTTTCAACGTTGCATGTTGAGCCTCTTTTCGGACATGGTGGAGAAATTTTTGGAAATTTTTATGGATGATTTTCGATCTATGGGGATTCCTTTGAGCAATGCTTGTACCATTTAAAGTTGGTGTTACAACGCTGTATGGAGAAAAATTGACACTTAACTGGGAAAAGTGTCATTTTATGGTCAAGCAAGGAATCGTGCTTGGGCACAAGGTATCAAGATAGGAATCGAGGTAGACAAGTCCAAAGTGGAAGTCATAACAAAGCTCACTGAACCGACGTGCTTAAAGGACATTAGATCATTTTTAGGGCACGCCGGTTTCTATAGGCGATTTATTCAAGGGTTTAGCAACATTGCAAGACCCTTGACAAATCTCTTAGGAAAGGATGTACCCTTTATATTGATGAGGAATGTCAAAAATCGTGGAAAGAGCTTAAGAGTAGACTTGTCTCTGCACCGATCATATCTGCACTAGATTGGACCAAGCCTTTTGAGATTATGTGTGATGCCTCTGACTTTGCTATAGGCGCTGTTTTAGGGTAGCGTATTGATAATAGGCAACACGTAATCTATTATGCTAGTAGAACGCTGAATGATGCCCAACTCAATTACACAACTACTGAAAAGGAATTTTTAGCGGTTGTCTTTGCGTTGGAGAAATTTCGTCAATATCTGCTAGGGTCCAGAACTGTTATTTTCACTGATCACTCCGCCCTAAATACTTGATGCAAAAGAAGGATGCTAAGGCAAGACTGATTCGATGGATACTTCTTTTGCAAGAGTTTGATTTGGAGATAAAGATAAAAAGGGCATTGAGAACGTGGTAGCTGATCATTTGTCGAGAATCCCGAATGCACCTCAGGAGAGTATACCGATTAACGATGATTTCCTGACGAGCATTTTTGAGATATGTGGAGAGCCCTGGTATGATGATATAGTGAACTACCTTGCTACCAGGCAAATACCTTCTCATTGGTCAGGACAAGAAAAACACCATTTTCTGCGCCAAATGCGGTTCTTCTTTTGGGATGAACCATATTTATTCAAATACTGTCCTGACCAAATCATACGTAGATGCCTTCCTGAGGATGAACATCAGAGCGTTTTGACATTCTGTCACAAGTTAGCTTGCGGTGGACATTTTGGTCTACGGAAAACTGCTGAGAAAGTGCTTCAGAGTGGATTCTACTGGCCCACTCTCTTTAAGGATGCATATAATTTCTGCAAGCTTTGTGATAAGTGTCAAATAACGGGTCGTATCACACAAAGAGACATGATGCCCCTCACACCCATCTTGGAAGTCGAAATTTTCGACCTCTGGGCATCGATTTTATGGGACCCTTTCCTCTGTCCTACGGTAACAATACATTTTGGTAGCCGTAGATTATGTTCCAAGTGGGCTGAAGCAATTCCAACACGGACGAATGACAACCATGTTGTCATTAAGTTTTTAAGAGAAAACATCATCTCTCGCTTCGGAGCCCCCCGTGCGATAATAAGCGAATGGGAGTCATTTCTGCAATAGGGCTTTTGAAGCTTTGATGCGAAAATACTCTATTACTCACAAATTGTCCACGGCTTATCATCCTCAAACCAATGGGCAAGTGAAGTCACGAATAGACAGATAAAACTCATTTTGGAGAAAACTGTAGGACAGAACCGTAAGGATTGGTCCATCAAACTCACTGATGCCTATGGGCATACAGGACCGCCTACAAAACTGTCCTCGGTATGTCTCCATATCGAGTTGTATTTGGAAACCTTGTCACTTGCCTGTTGAATTAGAACACCGAGCTATGTGGGCTTTAAAGCAGCTGAACTTGGATTTGGATAAAGCCGGTGTTCTACGGAAGTTGCAGTTATGAGCTTGAAGAGCTGAGAAACGAGGTATATGACAATGCTCGGATCACTAAACACAGAACCAAGCTTTTTCACGATAAATCCATTCACCGAAAGATTTTTGTCGTAGGACAAAAGGTTCTGTTGTACAATTCACGACTCCACCTTTTCCCTGGTAAATTGAGAACCAGGTGGTCAGGACCATTCATTGCTCAAAAATGTCTTCTCCCATGGTGCGATTGAGATTCTTGACCCGAATAATGGTAACAAATTCACTGTGAACGGTCAACGTCTTAAGCCATTCTTTACCACTGATCCCGTGTCACACGAAGTTCATGAATTGGGTCTTTGTGACCAGTTATTTGTGACAATTCCATCTGTATAGTTTCCGTGTATTTTCCTGAATATCATTTTGGGACCACACTTGTAAATAATTTTCTTTTACATTTTTTGTAAATAATAAATAAAAAAAATTAGGGATTTTTGTTTCACATTCCTAGGATTTTCTCTTCCTAGGATTCCTTTCATTTCCAAACTCCTTTGACCTAGGGTTGTAAATATACCTTTGACCTAGGGATAATTGGAAATCCCATTTTTACCTACCCCTATAAATACTCCTCACCAACTCTTCTCCCACAAACGCAGATTTCCTTCAGATCTGAGAACCTCCTTCAAGATCCGACCTCTGTCACATTTCCCTTCACCAGACTCCTCAGATCTGCCGCAAAAACCCACTTCCAGCCGCAGATCCACCGCACTCCGGCCACCTCTGGCGCCCAGAAAAATTCTGCCTGGCTGATTTCTACTTCCAGTGGTAGATCCAGAGCAACTCTTCCAATTCTGTCTCGGGTGCCTTCTGCACAACTGTTTTGGATTTCCCCCACGATCTCTGGGGGTGGTTTGCATTTTCCTATCTCAAATCCTTTGCTTTACATTCCATTAGCATATATGGCACCAAATTTGTATGTGGAAAGGAATTTTCTATTTTGAATGAAAGTAGGGGTATGGCACATTTTTGTGGATAGAATACATGCTTGGAATTGGTACTCTTTGGTCTATGATAACAATGAGCACGATGCATACTATTGCCCTGATCTTGCACTACCTTTACAATTCAATTGATCAAGCATCTGTGAATCATGACACGTACCAATTGTATCTCACATGCCATTCGGTGATATCTTTGTCACCATCCCACTTATTGCTGAAATCACTAATGTCCCCAGTCATCCCCACCATACCGACCCCTTGCCATTGGTAGGTATATGCCCCTCATGGGGGTCCGTTGTACAATTCAGGACGTGGGCTCAAAGCCAACACGACCTTTCAAATGTTCATTGCATTGGACGCTGGGTCCAACGAAACATTTTGGGATTGAGCACCAATCTTCCTTTAACAGACCCGTGTTACAGGTAATCCATGATTTAATGACACATAACCACACGGTCTGTTTGAATCGGGCCATCTTCGTGCCATTCTTGACAATTCCTCCCGCACTCGGGGTGCAAAGCATTCCCATGCAATCTTAATCACACGTCTGTGTAAACAATTCATCTCAGACGCTGTCTTTAATACATTTGACCGCATGCTTGCTACTGTAGAGAGACCCACAAGCTCATATAATGGTTGCTTGCACGCACTTTGGACACCTATTGCCAGCCTGAAAATGAACCTGTGGAGCTTGATTTGGAGGAGAGTTTAGAAGAAATTGATGAGCCCAATTTTGGAGGCAGGAAAACCCCTACTGATTCACGAGCCTTCATGTCCACCATCTGGAAAGGCATGAAGAAGATTTTCAAGGGGCAGGTCAAGCTTAGGAAGAGGGTAGAGGAGCAATCCTCTGGCTAGGTAGCATGGAGGCAGCGTTGAGGAGATCACAGTCGGCTGGACCTAGCACCTCCGCGGGTCCAAAGCGACAGAGGGAGTAGTTTTGTCCTTTACCTATTTCATGCATCATTTCATATTGCATGCATTGGGGACAATGCATGAGATAGGTATGGGGGGGTAGATACTAACATAGGATTTTTCACTTTCTTTTTAGGTTTTATTTTCTTTTAGATTTTACCTTTCTTTATAGATTTTCCACTTTCTTTTAGATTTTACTTTTTCTTTTAGAAAAATAAAAAAAAAAAAAAAAAAGAGAAGAAATTCTTGATCCATGTTAAAGAATCAAACTTGAAATTTAGGGATTAAGGAAGCTCTAAATTAAGATTTCTAATTATAAGTTGAAAAGAGGAGTTTTGTTAGATTTTTAGGTTAACTAATAAAGGATTAGAAAAATTACTAGATTTAATTCTTTCTTTAGATATAAACATTAAAACATTGAAGGATTAATCAAAGACTTCGTGATTTATTTACACATATATATAATATTAAAAAAATTAAAAATAAAAAAAGAAAAGAAAAAGATGTACATAAATAAATAATAAATACTTAGCCACTGACTAAGCTGGTTAGCGTGCCTCAAGAAGCGTTGCCGATCACGCCTAAAAGGTGGTTAAGTCCTTAAATTCCTTCGTGGCCTTTTTTACTCGAGACCTTAAACCCGAGGGATGTTTTCTCATCTGATGCCCTAAGACCATTGGTTTGGGAGTCATCGGTTAAAGGCTCGCTACAAGGGTAAACTAGAAAGCCTAAGGATGCTAAGGAAATGTAAATAAATAAACATAAATAAAATAAAATAAAAAAGAAAAAAAAATTATGTATATAAGTAAATAAATAAACTTAGTCTAAGAAAGATCCTTCATATTTATAAATGTATATATCCTAGGATTGATGCAAGATCCGGTTTGATCTTTTCCCTAAAATCTTAACCTAAGCTGAAACAAAACTCAAATAGACACTTATAAGAGAATGAAAAGTTTAGAGTAACCTGAAACCTATAGATCAAGTTAGAATCTTTAAAACATGGATCAAAAATTTCACTAACCCTTTATTTTCTTTATGGATTTTGGGGTGCAATCCGCTGAAAACCCTCAGGAGACAACACTCCTCCTCTAGGGTAACCTAAAGGTTTAACGGCTTGTTGCACGTGCTCAGTGCAATCGTGTCACCTACGAAAGTGTGTAATAAATTAGTTAGGATTTTTTTTTCTTTCTTTTTGGCTCGAGGACGAGCAAAAGCTAGGTATGGGGGTGTGATTATTATACATATTTGCATATTTTACCACTTCCATACTATGCATATTGTAATAAAATGTGATTTTTACCCCTTTTCTCTCTATTTTACAGGTCCACAACTTTAAAAGAGAAAAAGTCCATTAATCACTTTAATTAGCAATAATAAAGAGATTAAATCCATAAGCCCAAAAGAGCCCAAGATTTGAATTTGGATTCAGTTGAGATCCGCGCGCCAATTGGATCTTCCGAAGGCCACGTGGATAACCACCTAACAACCAAATCACAACAGAAAATCTGGGCTCAACGGCCAGATTTTGCCGCCAAAAACTGGAGATTTCCCGCGTATCTGCGGCGGTTTGGAGGCAGTTGGAGCCCGGATTGCGCCAACGGCCAGGGCTCTAGATCCTTCTCATGGATGGCTATAAATAGAGGACCAGGGTCTGTGCGAAAGAGCAGGAGAGAGAGAAGAAAATAGGAGAAATTCTTGTATTTGTTATTCTCCTAGGTTTTTAGTCTTCATCTTCTTCCTCCTAGAGATTTTGACAAAGTGAGAGAGAGAGTGCTGTTTGAAAGCTTGTATCAAGGAAGTGACATTCTTGTAGGCAAGGATAATCAAAGAACTCCATTCTCTCTTTGCAAGCTCTAGTATGTTCTACTTTACTTTGCTTTAATTTCTTGCTTTGATTTTAGTTCATTTCTATGCTTTAGTTCTAATTGCTTTACATCATGAATAGTTGCTTTGTTTCTAGTGTAATGGATAGCTAAGGTCTCTATGCATGGCTAGCTAAGGACTTACCTAGCTAACTTCTATCTCTTGGATGATGCTTATCTATACTGCATTGTGATAATCTTTTACTTACCAAGGAAGTAGAGTTGCTTTCCCTTGGCAATTGCTTGTTCATACTCCATATGACTCATGCGTGCCTCATTAGAGCCTTGTCTAGAACAAGAGCTTTGATGGAACATGGAGATGGATCACCTATATATGCTACTTGTAAGAAACAACTTCTCTACTTCAAGATAATTGTTGTTATGTCTTGAATGTTGAATGAATGTTGATTCTTCGAAATTAGCATCTTTGAGTACCTATCCTAGAGTTCATCATTGAACATCTATCTAGAGAGCCAATGAATTCATATGAGGCTTCAAGCTAAGAACAACAGAAACACTCATCTCCATAACGGAAAAAACACTTGAACAAACAAGCAAGATATCCCTATTGCCAATGAATCAACATGAGGCAATCAAGCATCACCATTGAGTTTAGCAAGTAGCAATGAGGTAAGTTAGCTAGCCATGTACCTTCTCATCTAAAGTTTTCTAACACTTTCTTTACTAGCTTTTCTTCTTTGCAACACACTTCACCCAAGTTCTTTGATTTCTTTTCCATAATGCACAAATCCATCACTTCTTTTCATGTTGCTTCTTGCATTGTGTAAATACATAGAAGACATTTCGTTTTTCA
>JAVJIF010024083.1:0-94257 GCA_038442645.1 Agave tequilana | reverse complement strand
AACTCTAATTTAAAATAAATCTATGTGCATAGGCGGCATTTGAAATGCCCGTTAGTGGTTAAATCTACTGGCTATTCTAAACTCTTACGCTTTCTTCTTGATATGTAAGTTTCTATATGGCTCTGTAGAGAGAGTCGCGTGCAATAAAAAATGCATGCACGGTTTGGGGAAGGGGTTCCCCTATAGCAAACAACAAAAAAAATGATCTACTTCGTCTGACTTGCTCCGGATTCGAGTCCCGGGCAATCCATCTGGTAAATTGAAAAGGAAGTACATGCAAAGAAAATGCAACTCACACTCATTGCATGTGAGAAAATTTAAGAGAAGTTTTATACCTGCTTTCTAACAATGATTAGGAATAAAATGCTTTTTTCTACCCCTGAAAACCCTTGGTGTCCGGATATGAAATAGTGGAGGAAATCAATAGCAGCTAAATATTAAGAAAATTATACTTACACATGTTTTCAATAACGTCAAATAAAAATTTAAAGAAATATTGTAACATCTTAACTCGATTTAAAATATCTGCCTGCTGCTCTATCTCCAAGTTTCGATAAAATTTCACCATTCCTTGAGGATGAAAAAATCTGAGCTGGTGCAAAGTGTTTCAATCCCATATGATGAATTGAAATATTTCTATCCAAACCGGTAAGTCAAGGACACTTGATCAATTGGTGACATTAAAAAAAGATCCAGATCGGGATAACCCAAAGTTGTTTTTGGTCCCAAATTAGTGATTGTAAGTTCCTACCTCTACTTCCGTGCTTCTCTGCCCTGTATTCCAAGCCTCTTGAAATATTTTTATTTTTTTTTCTTTTTGTGGATGATATGATGGACGATTTGTTCAAAATCAAAAACTTCTTATGGGAATTATGAATTGATGAGACAAAGATTTAATTCTTTTCTTAATAAAGCACAAGCTTTGTCAATATGTTATCACAATATATAAATGAAAGGCAGACATGAATTTTTTCTACTATAGTATTCAAGACTCGAATTTGCTCTCAAACCTCTGAAAGAATTCTCTGCTAATACAATGTAAGCTTTTTTTGAATTCATGAACTAATATTATGTTTCCCTAGTGCTTTCCAAATTAATCACAGTTTTATGTCTTCTGCTGCTCTCCAAATTAATCGTAAGTGTCCTTATGATATTTTTTTTCATTTAAATTGAACTCTCAAATCTCTGAAATTTTAATATCTTGCATGAAATTTAATTTATTATATTCTAAAACTAAGTTATGTTTTTCAAAACATATTGAGATACATCTAATTAGCAAGAGGATCGTACAAATTTTTTCTTCTTCTCCTTTTACAAATTTGTAAAGGTCAAATCTGACATAACACATGAGATATAAGATCATGTTTTTTACACGTATCATGGATCTAGCAATTGTAGTGGATAAAAATTGGCTTACCGTGAATTGAACCCACCATAAGCGATTTGAGCGCTCCACGGATGGTACCTGTCAGAGCTTACACAGGAAAAGAAACATATTAGGTAGGAGTATCGGTGTGATGCCAGCCTAAGAACCTTGAACGAGAGAATCAGTAGGTGGAATGGATAGGAAAACACAGGCAGAGGATAACTATCAGAATAGTGGATGAAGGTGTCGCGCAGAGGACAAATGCGGACATAGTAGAAAGGACCGGTAGAGGATAACTGTCGAGTGATGGGAGAAAAGATCATACAGAGGACAAATGCGGGTGTTTTGGTGTACTAGAAGAGGAAAATTACCTGGGTGGGTGTTCTGAGGATCAGAGAAGTGATCTCCTTCTCCTAAGAAAAGAAGGATCACAATACTTGACGTGGATGCTAGAGTGGAGGCATAATGGTGGACTGTGGTAAAAAAACACGATCTGCACGGGCTAGATCCTTCGCAATGGCCACGATCACTTTTGTGATTGGCTGGGTGGGTGGGCGGTGGGAATATCCACTGTCATGCATAGCTGCCTGTTTTAATGTGAGGGTGTTATTGTCTTCAACGTGGGAGAAGATGAAGCAATATAACGATAGGCGGAGATCTCGACATACTGTTGCTTAGAGATTCTAGCTCGGAGTTGGAGACTTCAGACTATGAAAGGTTCCAGAGTGGTAAGGTCTTGGAGTGGCGACATGTGGTTCTAGATACAAAATATCTTCGGGATGGAGGAGCCCTAGGAGGGCCAGGAGTGCGGAGGTTCCAGGATGGACTCTGGAATTGTAGATTTCTTAGAGAAAGTACTGTTGGCCCAAAGGCCTTCCACCCTAGTTTTGATGATGATTAACTCATGTAGTTATGTTTACTAATAATCTTGTGTGTTTAAGTTTCAGATCAAACCAAGATATTAGTTAGTGATTAGCTTCAACAGGAGTTAGAAGCTTTTCATGTTGATTCCAGGGCCAAAGCTTCAAGATCACACATTGCCTAGCCCATGGATGAGAGTTTTGGAGCAAGTCAACTGAAGATGAAGATCATCAAGAAGACTTAGGTATCCATAATTTAGATAGTGTGTTTTAGATCCATTTGTAAAGTTTAGTATAGTTGATATGCTCAAGTGCACAACACACACGTTTTATGTTTTGGATTTGGTTTTCATGAATAGTAGATCAAAACAAGTTTACATGGTTTTTATGTATATTAGATGTGTTCAATATACATACATGCTTCATATCTTAAACAAACTTATTTTGATATGTCTATTCATGAGTTTTAGGAAAATCAGATTTCTATTGGAAAAATAAGTTTGATAAAAATACAAGTTTTGGTTTTGGTTTTCATGAATGGTAGATCAAAAAAGTTTACTTTATTTCTATGTATATTAGATATGTTCTAAATACATACATGCTTTAAACTTGCTAAACAAACTTATTTTGATATCCCTATTCATGCATTGAAAAATGAAGTTGATAAAAATACAAGTTTTGTTTTTGTTAAAATTTGCAAGACTCAAAAATAAATTGATATGATTGATATATGTCTTGAAATTTTTATCACAAGTTTGTGTTTCAATAAAAAATGTTAAAACAAGTTTTATGGGATTTTCAGATAAGATAAAAGATTTTATAAAATAATTTTCCTAGTTTTTCTGACCCAGTTTTTGGTCCAGCTTCAACCAAGTCGACTAGTAGCCTAACTAGTCGACTAAGGCTGAGGTCGGCGACCGGGTCCGGTCGACCGACGTGCACAATTCTGTGCACGTTTGGAGCCAATGGGACGGTCGACCGGGACGGTTGACCGGTCTGAGAGCAAAGCTCTCTGTTTGTTTGGGTCGACCGGGCCGGTCGACCGTGGTTGCCCAACGGTCACATTCTGACCGTTGGCGGTCGACCGGGCCAGTCGACCGCTGCCTGTCAGAACTGCCAGCTCAGCTCTAACGGCTAGTTTTGTATTGGGCCTATATAACCCCATCTCTTTGGGTTTTTGGCCAAGATTTTTAAGGAGAAAAATTCCTGGTTTCAAAAGTATTTAAAACAAGTTTTCAAAAGTGTTTTGGGCTTTAAACTTCCAATTTGATCTGTGTTTTGGGTTTTTGGAAAATCAAAGAAAACTAGTTTTGGGATTTTGATTTGATCTTTCATTTCTATCTTTTACAAGAGACTTCCCAATTAGTTTTTCTTTGTTGCTTGTTTCCAAAACACTTGTTTCCACACTTGAGCTATCTACTATCCTAATCTATTAGGATCATTTGTTTTTGTGGAAAAAGAGAGAAAAAGAGAAGTGTTTGAGTTTAAGCCTCTAAGTTGTAAACCCTCCTTGCTTTTGTTGTATCCCTCTTTGGTAGAGGTTGATCGGAATGGTATTGTGGTTGGATCCCTCTTCGGTAGAGGTGATTGTGTTGTATTGGCTACGGGCCTTATCCCTCCTCCCTCCCTCTTCGGTAGAGGTGGATTGTGGTTGTATAGCCTCGGTGGCTTTGTAAGGATTGAGAGAGGAGTTCGGTACCTATAGTGGATTGGAAATCTACACGGTGGTGTAGGCGGGGATGTAGAGCTAGGGGCTCGAACCTCGAAACATATTTGTGTGTTGCGTTTGATCCAATATCTCTCAACTCTCTCTCTCATTTATTTATGCAAAGCATTATACATAACATCATATTATATTTGCTTGTGTTGAGCATAATTCATATCATACATATCTATTTGCTTGTGTTGCCTTGCATATATTCTTATTGCTATTCATCCTTATTTGCTTGGCTTGCTTGTGTGTGTGTGCCTAACTTATACTTAACCAACAAGAGCTTCACATAGCACCTCAACCCATTCAAGAGGAATCAAGAGGAGTTAGTCCAGAGCCCTTCACGGGAAATTCGGCTACAATTGTTGTGTTGTATTAAGTTTGTGCAAAATTTGCATTAGCTTCCGCATTTAGCGCACTTAGTTTTGCATTTAGTTTAGATTAGCACAAATACCTATTCACCCCCCCTAGGTGTTCTCTTTCAATTGGTATCAGAGCTAGTGCTCCTGATACTTAGGCTTAACATCCTAGGAGTAAGATCCTTTGTTTGCTAATCTTTTGTTTGCATTTGCTTGTTTGCACACATATAGTTTACCATGGCCTTCATGACCCCACCTATGTTTGACCCTTCCAACATTCATGTTTGGAAGATTAGGATGACCGTTTATTTACAAACCCTAGGTCATAAAGTTTACCTTGCCATTACCAAGGATCCTTCCTAGTGATAGCAATCATATAGGGGCCAATGCACAAGCCCTAGAGGCCATTAGAAGCACTTTATCTAAAGAATATCTTATGAGTGTTTCTAACCTTGATTCCGCTTTTGCAGTGTGGAACAAGTTAACAACAACCACCACCACCTCCAAGGTTCAATTGCCAAATCAACCAGAGGAATCTAGTGAAGAATCCGATTCACAATGCTTCATGGTCCAAGGGAATGACTCCCTTGAGGTACATTCGGAACCCCACTTAGATAATAATGATTGTGCTAGTTCTTCAAATGATTATGTTGATCCCCATACCTTGAATGAAGAACTATCTATTGTATGTGAAAAATTAATTAAAAAATATAATTTGTTGAAAAAGAAAAGTCTAGAAATTGAAAAAGAAAATAAAAGTTTGCATTTTAGACTTGATTGTGTTTTGCAAGAGAAGGTTGAGGTCTATAATGAAAGGGATGTATTGAAATCTCAATTAGATCTTGCATTAAAAGAAAATAAATTTTTAAAATCTAAAAATGATTGTGAAACATTTTTGAAGAAAAATGAAAACTTGTCTTCAAAAATTGATTTTGTTCTAAAAGAGAATGTTGATTTGAAAAATAAAATATTTCCATTTCAAATGATCTAGATGTGTGTTTAAAGAAAAATGTTGTTTTGCAAAATAAGATTGATGCACATGTTTGCCATGCTAGGGTAGTTTCACACACTCCACCCATTGCATGCTCCACTTCTTCTTTGATTGAAAATGATATAAATATGTTGAAGAAGAAAATGGATTGTTTGGGCTCCGCTATGAGCCAATGTGCCATGAACCACACACGCTGGAAACCTTGGTTCGTAAGAAACAAGTTCCAACTTTTATGCATGCACACCCTGCACGGCATACACATGCTCCACACGGACACCATCAACACATGTATGCTCATGTGTACACATGTACACATTGTGGCCGAAAAGGCCATCTTGCTAAATTTTGCTATGATCGTTTACATGTTGAGAATTTAGCAAAGAAGTTTGTTTGGGTTAGAGAAGGTACTAACCCCATGGACCCAAGAAGATATGGGTACCAAAGACCACTCCTCCTATTATTTTTGATGTAGGTGTGGGCTCTCACATGACGTGAGAGTGATGACACCTTGGAGTGGATGCGTTCCGTGCTTAAAGGAGATCAATGGATGCATCACTTTCAAGGGAAGATTTGGTGGAGAGGACCACCTTTGTTTTGGAGAAATAGAGCGGTGCCCTCATTGGTTTTGGTATCGAATCTCTAACTCCTTATTTATTGTTTTCATGCTTTTAATATTCATATTTATAGCATGTTTCATTGTTTAGTGATTAGTATAAAAATGCCATGTTCATTAGATCCTTGACATGCATGTATAGCATTTTGAGACACCTATGTTTATATGGACCATATTGTGTTCTCATCGTTTGTTTTAGCTATCATGTTTATCATAGGTTTAATAACATGAGGATTTGCATAATAATCATGTTTAAGTTTATCATGTTAATTTTTTTTTATTGTGTTTTGATACTTCATGTGTTGATTACATGTTTAGATGTTAGTTTTCATTAAGACTAGGTATATATTCGTGCATATAGTGGGCCACAAATAAATCTATATATGTTTGAGTTGAATGCTTATTTGAACCCATTAGATGTGCTAGTATAGTCTAGTTTTGATGATTCATACATTTAAACTTGTATTCCATTTTTAGATTTGTTTTATGAGTTTTCACTTCATGTATGTGTTTGTCTTGCCAAACTTTAAGATATTCATGTATACCCCTTGAGTCATTTGCCTTTCATGCAAATCTATATATGGACTCAATTGTGTTTAGGGATATGTATGTATACTTATTGTGTTGACAATTCATACATATACCTTGAAATGAAATTTGTTTTGATGAAGATTTAGATATTCTTGATTTTGTGTTAATTGTTTAACTTCATGTATATGTCTATCTTGTCCAAACTATTAGATATACATGTTTATCCTTTTTGAGCCACGTGCCTTAATGCATATATTTTGTGGACTTGTTATGTTTTGGATATGTATGTATACTTTAGTTTGTATTAGACATACATATGCCATGAAAGTTAAATAAGTTTTTGATGATTTTCATGTTTAAAATCTAGCAAAATCTAGCTTTTCATGTCTTCAAGGAATTTCATATGAGCTTAATTGAATATTTCATGATTGATGTGTGTCACATACCACTTGTTCACTCACTTTATTAGTTTACTCATGATTTGTTTTCATGAGAATTTGAATGAGCTTTATGAACTTTGAGTGTTTAGTGATCATGTGATTTACATGTGTTTCATGAAAAACAATTTTGTTTTATTCCCTGCTTGAAGGATTTTGTACTAGTTTAAAAGTTTTTTCATTTGACTAGTTCGTATTCTTCAATTTGGTAGTGATTTTCAAACAAAACTATATTTTCAAATCTATTTTTGAAAACCCCTACCTTCAATGGGCGGATGGATGGAGATCATGGTCTTGTATGCTTTAAAATGAAAATCATTTAAAACTTGAACCTTGATTGGGAGGTATTGTAATATGATGTATACACTTGAACTTATTGCTATGTCAATTGGTATCATTGAACTCTTTCAATTGGTATCATTTTGATTTTTTTTGTATACTCATATGTTTATTGTGTATGTATATTTTCAATTGGTATCATCTATTGGTGATTGGTACTCATTCTATTTCATACACATATACTTGTTCAATTTGTGCTTAAGATATAAATTTTTTCACAAAATCTTATTTATGCTAGTGCTTGAGCTTCAATTTGTTTAATTGATTACTTTTAAATTGGTATCAAGCCCATGCATCATTTTAGTTGGTATTTCATAAAGGGGGAGAAAATTTAATTTTGTCTTTCAATTGGTGATTTTTCAATTGGTATTTGTTTCCCACTCCCTTACTTTATGATTAAAAATTTCATTTGGTATCATATGTTTAATATGAAAATTATTTACAATTGGTATCAAAATTTTGTTTAAACATTCAAAATTTATTATGTTTAATATCAATTGGTATCAAGATTTTTCATGTGTTTTTTTTTTAAATTGGTATAAATATTTTTCTTGTTTGTTTTCTTTTCAATTGATATCCAAACAGATTGTCACCCTTATTGATCTTGTTTTTGTTTTTAGACAAAAAGGGGGAGAACATTGTTTTATTGTTTTGATTGACATAATAGGGGAGAAAGATTTTTACCCCCATTATTATTTATTGTTTTGATTGTTTACCCCTTGTTGATGATTGACAAAAAGGGGGAGAATAATTTGGTGTTTATATATGCATACTTATGTGTTTTTGCATATATTAAGTTTTATTGGTAAGTTTTATTAGTATCTAGAGCATCTAGTGTTTTTGTTAATATTTTATTAATTTAATTGGTAACTAGAGCTTCTAGAACATGTGTTTGTGTTTATGCATATTGATGCATACATGTTTATGAACATTCATTGCATATATCTTATTTGTTTATACTTATTTGTTTATGCATGAGTTAAGGGGGAGCTTCTTTGAAGCTTAACTTTAATCCATGCATATATAACTCCATGAGTTTTGTCATCATCAAAAAGGGGGAGATTGTTGGCCCAAAGGCCTTCCACCCTAGTTTTGATGATGATTAACTCATGTAGTTATGTTTACTAATAATCTTGTGTTGTTTAAGTTTCAGATCATTAACCAAGATATTAGTTGGTGATTAGCTTCAACAAGGAGTTTAGAAGCTTTTCATGTTGATTTCAGGGCCAAAGCTTCAAGATCACACATTGCCTAGCCCATGGATGGAGTTTTGGAGCAGGTCAACTTGAAGATGAAGATCATCAAGAAGACTTAGGTATCCATAGTTTAGATAGTGTGTTTTAGATCCATTTGTAAAGTTTAGTATAGTGATATGCTCAAGTGCACAACACACACGTTTTTATGTTTTGGATTTGGTTTTCATGAATAGTAGATCAAAACAAGTTTACATGGTTTTTATGTATATTAGATGTGTTCAATATACATACATGCTTCATATCTTAAACAAACTTATTTTGATATGTCTATTCATGAGTTTTTAGGAAATCAGATTTCCTATTGGAAAAATCAAGTTTGTTAAAAATACAAGTTTTGGTTTTGGTTTTCATGAATGGTAGATCAAAACAAGTTTACTTTATTTCTATGTATATTAGATATGTTTCTAAATATACATACATGCTTTAAACTTGCTAAACAAACTTATTTAATATCCCTATTCATGCATTGAAAAATCAAGTTTGATAAAAATACAAGTTTTGTTTTTGATAAAATTTGCAAGACTCAAAAATAAATTGATATGATTGATATATGTCTTGAAATTTTTATCACAAGTTTGTGTTTCAATAAAAAATGATAAAACAAGTTTTATGGGATTTCAGATAAGATAAAAGATTTTTATAAAATAATTTTCCCAGTTTTTCTGACCCAGTTTTTGGTCCAGGCTTCAACCAAGTCGACTAGTAGCCTGACTAGTCGACTAAGGCTGAGGTCGGTCGACCGGGCCGGTCGACCGACGTGCACAATTCTGTGCACGTTTGGAGCCAATGGGACGGTCGACCGGGACGGTCGACTGGTCTGAGAGCAAAGCTCTCTGTTTGTTTGGGTCGACCGGGCCGGTCGACCGTGGTTGCCCAACGGTCATATTCTGATCGTTGGCGGTCGACCGGGCCGGTCGACCACTGCCTGTCAGAACTGCCAGCTCAGCTCTAACGGCTAGTTTTGTATTGGGCCTATATAAACCCCATCTCTTTGGGTTTTTGGCCAAGATTTTTAAGGAGAAAAATTCCTGGTTTCAAAGTGTTTAAAATAAGTTTTCAAAAGTGTTTTGGGCTTTAAACTTCCAATTTGATTTGTGTTTGGGTTTTTGGAAAATCAAAGAAAACTAGTTTTTGGGATTTTGATTTGATCTTTCATTTTCTATCTTTTACAAGAGACTTCCCAATTAGTTTTTCTTTATTGCTTGTTTTCAAAAACACCTTGTTTCCACACTTGAGCTATCTACTATCCTAATCTATTAGGATCATTTGTTTTTGTGGAAAAAGAGAGAAAAAGAGAAGTGTTTGAGGTTAAGCCTCTAAGTTGTAAACCCTCCTTGCTTTTGTTGTATCCCTCTTTTGTAGAGGTTGATCGGAGTGGTATTGTGGTTGGATCCCTCTTTGGTAGAGGTGATTGTGTTTGTATTGACTACGGGCCTTATCCCTCTTCGGTAGAGGTGGATTGTGGTTGTATAGCCTCGGTGGCTTTGTAAGGATTGAGAGAGGAGTTCGGTACTCCTATAGTGGATTGGAAATCCTACACGGTGGTGTAGGCGGGGATGTAGAGTTAGGGGCTCGAACCTCGAAACATATTCGTGTGTTTGCGTTTGATCCAATATCTCTCAACTCTCTCTCTCATTTATTTGTGCAAAGCATCATACATAACATCATATCATATTTGCTTGTGTTGAGCATAATTCATATCATACATATCTATTTGCTTGTGTTGCCTTGCATATATTCTTATTGCTATTCATCCTTATGCTTGCTTGGCTTGTTGTGTGTGCCTAACTTATACTTAACAAACAAGAGCTTCATATAGCACCTCAACCCATTCAAGGGGAATCAAGAGGAGTTAGTCCAGAGCCCTTCACAGGGAATTCGGCTACACTTGTTGTGTTGTATTAAGTTTGTGCAAAATTTGCATTAGCTTCCGCATTTAGCGCACTTAGTTTTGCATTTAGTTTAGATTAGCACAAACACTTATTCACCCCCCCTCTAGGTGTTCTCTTTCAAGTACTTGATAGCTTGGACACGTGTCATCATCCAGATGCGAGTCAAATTTTGACCACTACAGATGCCTCACGGTTCCTCACTATCAGAATTTGCGAAAGGAAAGTCGGGAAAGTTAAGATACTCGGATTGATTATCAATGCCTTAAACTTATTATGACGCTTGCAGGCAGAGGAATGTGCGACAAATCTCTTTAGATCATTACAAATCTTCTGGAATTAATTGTGGGTTGCACAACTGGCTTCCAGTTGTCAGTCGAGAGGCTGGATCTCTTAAAAGTTTTGTCCTCTGTCTCTTTGAATTCTGACATAATTATGACTGAGATCTTAGAGGTTTATGGTTTGATGGAGACGGTTGGTCTTCTGCCTTTTATGTTGACCGAAAATCTCGAGACTGTGGGCTAACTTTTCAGGGATTGAAAATAAGAATTAGAGACAATTTGGCTTCTCATCCATCTACAACTAGAGAAGTCTATGGAAGTAAATCATCTTCCATATCTTCTTAAAAAAAACTCTTATTTCGAAACTCTAACTTCTTCTTTCCTTGCCGCTTCCCCATGTCGTCTTCCTTTCCTTTTATCAAATGGAGGAAGAAAAGGAGATGGAGGAGGATGAGAAAATGGTGATCATGCTTTCTCTTCTAGGGAGTCTGAAAGATGCGTCACATTAGTCACCGTGAAGGGACTATTACGGTGCATTAGTCGTGGTGACAAGGTGTCATCGCCAGAGGGGATGTGCAGGAAGCATAGATGGGGTTTCAGTTTACCAAAATGAGGGACATTGGCTTTTCTCCTAGTGGACTAGAGTCCCTCTACTGGTGATCTGGAGTCTCTTCGTCTGGTGGTGTTACTTCTTCTGCGCAGTACTGAGGTGCAGACGTGATTTTATCACTTTCTTGCATGTTTTGTAGGTGAAATTGTTGCACGCGAGGCAACAACCAATGAGGAATCCACCAATAAAGATAGACGCACCGGAGAAGTAAGCACACGACAAGAACAGAGAATAAGAGAGAAAGCAAGCCAACACAATATTTAACAAGGTTTGACAATTTGCCTACATCCTCGGGGCAAGGGGAGAGAGAGATTTATTGATTCAACAATCAACTACAACTTATTCCTTGCCTCTAAGAATCTCCAAGGGAGATTTTCAGTGAGATACAATTCATGAGGGCTTTAACTAATATTTATAGCCAAAGAGTCTCAGGGATTTAGGAAACCCCAATTGGATTTAACCCCAAAACAGAAAAGGAGTCCGAATCCTGAAAGGAGCGACAGACGCGTTTGTCGATCGACCGGCCAGTCGACCGACCCTTGTCCTCGGTTGATCGTCCTGGTCGACCGGGACCAACCAAGAGATAGCTCATGACAGTCGGTTGACTGCACCGGTCGACCGTTCCTTTCCCACGGTTGATCGGGTGGTCGACCGGGCCATGCATGTGCACGTCGTGCACACCGGCCAATCGGGCGGAGTCCTGGAATGCAATGAGTTACTGTTCTTGCTCCTTTTGACTTCCGATCTCTGCACTATCTTTCTGATGAGTTTAAAAAACTCTTCTGATATCTTTTATCTCCTCTATCTCCTCTCTCCCTACAATTTTCAACCTCGGTGAAGATTTTTCAAATTTGAGCCGAACTCCAACGAACACCTGGCAAAATCGATATACGATCTTGGCGAAATTGACACACGATCTCGGCTTGAGTGCTCCGAACGAAATCGATACACGATCTTGGCAAAATTGATACACGATCTCGACTTGGCCAATAGATTAAACCTGTTCCTTCAAACGAATCTCCAACACACTTACAATCAATTTCTACCGATCTCACCAGATCCAAATTGAGTTTATCGTTGCCACCTGCAATTCTCACCAAACTCCAATATCAATTGTAAGCTTTCAACTTCAGCTCGGCTATCCAAATGGAATGCACTATACATTCCTTCCCATCACTCCACCGACGAGAAATACCATACGAGCGAACCAACCCAGTAACTTCATGGAACACCATTCCAATGACCTCAAGAAGAATCCATCATGAGCTAACACCGACTCTCCAACTGACTGGCTCTCTCCAGTCCACATGCCTTCAAGACGGTTCAACCAAATCTGAGTAGAGCACACCAAACACCATCATCGGCTTCAACAAACTGGATGCACACCCCTTATGCAAGCTTAACCATCTTCTCACCAGAAGATCAACTGTTCATCGAGATCATAATACTTCACCTCTATGTAAAGTCCAACTCTTCACCTCTACGTGAAGTCCAACTCTTCACCTCTACGTGATGTCTCAATCAGCTTCTTGAGAACCAAAATAGCTTCATACGGGTTGCATCACCAAATGGCTGCGCCTTTACGGTCGCCTACGTACGTTGCCCCAGGGATCAAGCCAAACATAGTTCATTGAAATGAGCTCCACCAAGCTCAAGCACTTGTGACTAAATCTTCAGTAGTGAACTGATCTGGATGAGTCATATGGATCTCCTTACTACCGTTATGGAGAACAACGACCTTCAATTTGAGCTTGTCGCGGTCACAAGCTCGAGATTTATGCTCTTTACCCACTTTTGTGGTTTTATCTTAGTTTCAATTGCTACAAATAATTTGACATTCTCATTAATGTCTTCAACCTCTTCAACATAAAAACTGGCTATATGATCTTTACCCGGTGTCTAGGGGGGCAATTCAGACCCGACCCGCCAGACCCGACCCGACCCGACCCAGAGTAAGTGGGTATGGGTTTGAGCTATACGGGTTTGGGTCGTAATCGGGTCGACCCACCAGACCCGATTAATAAATGGGTCGGGTCGACCCAAACCCACCAGACCCGCTAAACCCGCTAAGACCCGTTTACCTTGGTGGAAAATAAAAATAAAAATCTCCCCTCTTTCCCCTCATATCTCCAGTCTCCAGATAACCTCTCTCCCTCTCTCGCCCATCCCCCGCCGCCCCACGCGCGAAGCGAGAAACCCATCCCCGCCCTCTCTCACCGCCCGGTCCATCGATTCGTGGCCGAAACCCGCTACTAGCCCGCCGCTTCCCCCTCTTTCTGCCGCAGCCATTCTCAATTCTCCTTCGAAGATCCAACGAAACCCTAGATCATCCATCGATCCGGTCCTTTCTTCTCCTCCCTCTCCAGTCTCCAGTTCCAACTTCAAATAATCCATCGATCCGGTCGAAGTCGCACTTTCGCAGCTTCACAGCTTCCCCAAATTTCTCTCCGGCGAGCTATCGGACTCGGTGACTTCACGAATCTGAAAGGTAAGTTTCTCTTCCTCCTTTCTTCGAGACATTCGCATGAGCTTCATCAGATTCAGATCCGTTGTGTGATATCCTGAATAATTTTGGTATCCTGAATGATTTCTTGAGCATGGTGATCTACCTGTCAATTAGAATGATTTCTTGAACAAAGGGAAAAAAATTTGTTGCAAGTGGGCTTTGAATCTGGTCCACTTGCAGCAACCAAAAAAGCCCTTAATTGATTGTGCAAGATTCCAAGAAACTCATAGCTTTGCATCCTTCAAGAGGAACGATGATCTAACAGGTTGTCATAACTCTAAATTTTCTTTCTGACCACTTGCTCTTGCTATATATGCAACAAAAGGGAGCAATTGAAATACAATTTATATGTTTATTAGTATGCTTCTGTAAATGACTTATTATACTTAATGAAGCCGCTTTGATATGACAAATTGGTTGCTTTTCTTGAGACAAACTTGCATGTCATTTTTGTATTGTTTTGCTTTTAGCTGCTTTTGAGTATTATGGATTTTGTTGTTTAAATGAGAATTTGATAGTATTTTGTTTGAAAGAATATATCTTTTTACAGATAATTATGGAGTTCGATGCTAATGATTCCGTTGATGAAGTTATTGGTATTGAGTTGGATATTTCACCTGGTGAGAATGATAGTGAAAAACCCGATTCTATTACTAACAAGAAAGGGTTTCATGTGAAAAAAAAAAGAAGAGAAACTTCAATGGTTTGGAAATATTTTACTAAAGATGAAGAAGTCGTGGGACAAAAAAGAACCTGCAGGTGTAATAAATGTGGATCAAAGTATATTTGTGACACTGGTCATGGTACAAAAAATTTATTGAAGCATTTACAAACTTGTAAGAAGCAAGAGATCTTAGTCAAATAATGTTTTCTCAATCGAGTGGGTCTTTAACTATGCATGCATCAAAGTTTGATCCGGACAAGTTTAGAGAGTTGGTCATTAGAGCAATTATCCAACATGATTTGCCATTCAAATTTGTTGAATATGAAGGAGTTAGAGCTATTCCTTCATACCTTCATGAAGAGGTGAAACACATTTCAAGGAATACCGCCAAGTCCGATGTTTTGAATCTATATAAGAAAGAAAAATGTAGACTTAAAAGACTCTTAGAATCAATTCCTGGTAGAGTTAATCTGACTTCTGATTTGTGGACTTCCATTGCTACTGATGGTTATCTTTGTCTCACGGCACACTTCATAGATGATGATAGGAGGCTACAAAAGCGCATCCTTAATTTTTGTTTTATGCCTCCACCCCACTCCGGTGTCGCAATTTGTGAAAGAATCTACAATTTGCTTGTTGATTGGAAAATAGATCATAAATTATTTTCTTGCACATTGGATAATGCTTCGGCGAATGATGTGTTTGTTGATTTGTTGAAGGAACAACTTAAATTAAATCAAGCACTTCTTGGAAATGGAGAACTCTTTCATGTGAGATGTTGTGCACATATTCTCAATTTGATAGTGCAAGATGGATTAAAGGAACTTGATGGTTGTATTTCTAAAATTCGAGAAAGTATTAAGTACGTTAAGGGTTCTCAAATTAGAAAACAAAAGTTTCTTGAATGTGTGACTCATGTTTCTTTGGATGCAAGAAAGAGTTTGAGGCAAGATGTTCCAACAAGATGGAACTCTACTTTTTTGATGCTTGAGAGTTCTTTATACTACCGCCGAGCTTTTCTTCACATGAAACTAAGTGATTCTAATTACACTAGATTTTGTCCATCCGAAGAGGAATGGGATAAAGCCGAAAAAATTAAAACATTCTTAAGAGTATTCTATAATGTGACATGTATCTTCTCCGGTAAAAATTATCCCACGGCTAATCTTTATTTTCCAAAGGTTTTTGTTGTTCAACATACCTTGAAGATGGGGATGGAAAGTGAAGATTTTCATGTGAAATCAATGGCTATTGAGATGAATAGAAAGTTTGAAAAGTATTGGAGAGAATATAATTTATTGCTTGCTATTGCTTGTGTATTGGACCCTCGATATAAGATACAATTTGTGGAATTTTGCTACAAGCGGTTGTATGGAGATGATTCTAGACAATTTGGGAAGGTAAAAAGCAAGCTTTTCTCTCTCTTCAATGAATATGTAAGCAAATCGGAATTTCGTATGCCAAGAACATTTGAGGATTCTAACAAGGCGGGGAGCTCCCAAGGTCACGAAGACATTTATGATGAACATTGCATGGATGTTTTGAAGGTAAAATATTTTTTAAATGTTAAAAGTTTTTTTCATCTTGTGAATTTTAGCATCTCACATGCATTGTTTAATAATTTTTTTTCTTATGTTTCAATATTACAGGACTTTGATTCATTTGAGAGTCAAGAATTTGTTACCTCTCAAAAATCCCAATTGGAGCTTTACTTAGATGAGCCAAGATATGATCGGAATTTCGAAGTGGATATTCTTGCATTTTGGAAGTCTAATCAATTCCGGTATCCCGAGCTTGCTCTCATGGCGAGAGATGTGATGTCAGTTCCCATTTCTACCGTGGCATCCGAGAGTGCTTTTAGTGTTAGTGGACGAGTCCTTGACCAATATCGAAGTGCTCTCAAACCGTAAAATGTTGAAGCATTAGTGTGTGCACGGGATTGGTTATATGAAATGAGAGGTAAATGAATTATGTTTTCATGTATATATTTATTAAAGAATATTTTATATCTCTCTTCTATAGTGTATTTGATTAACTTGTAAGTTTATTGTTCTCTTTTGTGCTAGATAATGAGGAATTAGATTTGGATGAGCTCACCGAAGATATTATGAATCTTAGTATTGGAGAGTCTTTAACTCAAGAATCTACTACTGTTCTTACTTGAGCACGAAGGTAATGACATTTATTTTTGTTGTTAATTTATACTTTGAAGAGCGGATGATTGTTGTTATTTATACTTCAGCAAAAAGACTTTGATTACATGAAAGAAACATGTGGCCTCCAATTACAGACTTTAATGTTTCATTTAACCTCACAGAGTATGGAAGAGAGCTTGGTGTCCTTTTAAGACTAATCTATTGTGTGTTAAAGACCTTGTAAATAAATGTAGGGTGTTAATTTATACACGCTAATATTTCTTGGTATTTTTCTGTAGGTTAACAGAGCTTGTCTCCTTATGTTGGTTTTGATATTTTACTGACCGATGCTGATAGTGCTGTCGACAGGCTGTGGACCAAGAAGAAAGTTAAAGTCAGTCAGCAAGATACCAATATTTGATCTTCCTATTAAGCCGGTTCAGTGGCAAATTTTTTTTTTTAGCAGAAGCCAGTGGCTTGAGTTAGATTTTCATATTTTGAAGCTTTAAAAATGTAGCTGAGCAAAACTCTAGTGGATTTTGTGAAATGTACTAGCCCATCACGGCTTTTGTCTCTTGAACCATTGCTTTTTGTTATAAATTTCAATTTTCTTGATATCTGAGTAAATATGTATCTCATAACTTTGTTATTAGCTTTCTTTGTAGACTCTCATATCGAACAATTGAGTAAAAAATAAAAAAACATAAATAAAAAATTATTTTTGACTCTCCCAATAGGGCAGTTTATGTAAACAATCATATTTTACATCTCTTTCTTCATTTCTTGCGCGCAGCATTCCCTTTCAGCTTCCTGAAGGAATGCCTGGATTTCGTAGACCTTGACAAGTTCGAGGCCAAGAGTAGCCTCGTCGAAGGTGGCACCCTTGGGAAATAGGTGGAATCAGGCTCCACTCACTTCAAGTTCGAGGCCTCAGGCAACGGTGGCTGCGTCGTTAAGGTGGTCGCCACCTACAAGCTCCTCCCCGGGGTCCATGACTCCGCCAATGAGGTTGCAAAGGCGAAGGAGGCCGTGACGAAGCACATCAAGGCCACCGAAGCCTACCTCCTCGCCAGCCCAACTGCTTATGCTTGAATACGTGTTAATTTCTGTGTGTTTTGATGATCTCAAGCTCCTTGAGTTAATCATGGTGTGTGAGAGCCACAATAAGAGCCTGGGGGGCTTTAATTGAGGGAATAGTATTCTGTAGAAAAATCAGATTTGCTTTTAGTGGCTGACTAGGATTGACATCCCGTGTTCTCTTCAATACACTATCAGAAACGTATAACAGCGACCAGCTAAACGGACAGTATATCATATCTCGTTGCAGTGGCAGTAGACATATAAAAAAATCATTACAAACTATTGCATGAAACATGTCATATCAAATGGGTCATTTGGGTCTAACGGGTCGACCCGACCCGGCCGACCCATTTAGTTAAATGGGTCGGGTCGGGTCGACCCGCATAATACTGGGTCGGGTTTGGGTTTGGATTTTTGACCCATATAAATAAATGGGTCGGGTCGACCCGACCCGATTATGGGTCGACCCATTTAAGACCCGACCCAATTAGACCCGACCCGACCCAATTGCCACCCCTACCGGTGTCACATCCAGTGAAGTCCTCACTGATATCGAACCAACTGAAGGTGGTAGAGTAGAATCAACCTCCACCTGCTGCGATACATCCTTGGTCTTCAGTCTCTCCACCTGTTGAGAGATGGTAGACTTCAACACTGAAGTCTCATCAAACGTGATAAGCTGACTTAACACGATCTTCTTGTTTTCGGGATTCCATAACCTGTAGCCTTTTCATATTTCTTTTGACACTCAAAAACACAAACTTCTTTGCTCCCGGATTTACCTTGCCATCTTTGGCACTAAAGTAGGCTGGACTTTCAAATACCCGTAGCAAACCATGATCTTGAGCAGCTTTTCCAGACCAAACTTCTAGTGAAGTTTTATCTCCTATCACAGTCTATGATAATTCATTTATGAGATGACTAGTATACACAATCGCCTCAACCCAAAATGATTTGTCTAATCGTGCATTAGACAATAACCACTGAGCCTTCTCCAGTAAGGAACAGTTTATCTCCTTAACTAACCCATGTAATCTATCTATAAAGTGAGTACCAATAGCAGTGTTCTGGCCAAATTATAGAAATTGGTTCTTATATTTTTCAACATTACCAATATGTAGCTCCGTGATCTTCATACCAGTTTGTTTCTCCATCATATCCTTCCACTTCACGAGCATAACTAAGGCTTCAAACCTTTATCTCATGGGATATATCCAATAATACTTAGATAAATTATCAATAAAAGAGACAAAGTGCCTATGACCTCCAAGCGATGCAGTCTTAGCAGGTTCCCAAATACTTACATGAACACAATCAAGAAGACCTTCAGAGTGGTGAGTAGTGATGCTGAATTTCACCTTCTTCTTGTTCAAAACGTCGTGCTCACCTAATTCCATGTTGCAGGTAGATACACCTTCCAATGATCCCTTCTTTGCTGGAGCTTTCAAAGACTTTTTTTCTCCGTGTCTGAGCCTCATCTGTCTGACCTGTGTGAAAACATCATCTGAAGAAATAGAAGTCTCCACTTGACCTGTAACTGTACTACCCTTCAAGTAGTAGAGATTGTTCTGACGGACGCCCTTCATAACCGCCATTGAGCTTTTGGTCATCTTGAGAACACCATCTCGTATGGATATCACAAGACCCAACGTTTCAAAACACCAATAGAAATAAGATTCCTTTTGTGTTGAAGTACATACATTACTTCCTTCAATTCTCATACTATCCCATCAAACATCTTGATACAGACTGTACATATCCCTTCTACGTTACATGTATGATCATTACCCATGACAGTGGAACATCCAGCTATCTTCTTAAAGCTAGAAAATCAGTCCCTGCTCGAGCATACATGATAGGTAGCTCTTGTAGCTAAGATCCACTCAGCATTACCTGAGTAACCAATAGTAGGAGTAGTAATAGAGAAATAGAATACTGATGAGTCTGAGTCTGATCCATCCGCCTGTGAAGTATTGGCATGAGTACTGACACCTGTGTGAGATTTGCCTCAGTCTTTGACTTCTTCTTCTTACCTATGGCCTTCGGACAATCAACCTTTCAGTGCTCTAGCTTCTTGCATAAGGCGCACTGGTTCTTCTTCAGATCTCTGAAATCTGATCTGGACTTCGATCTTTCCTGATCACCTCTACCCTTTCGATTGAAACTCCTGCTTCTTACCACTAACGCCTCTACTGTGGTGCTCCTTGAAGAAAATAATTTATCCTGCCTCCTTACTTCATAATTCACAAGGATAGTAGACACCTCGTAGTTAAGAGATTTTCTTTATTGATCAATGTAACAGTAAAGGTCTCATACTCTTCTTCAGGAAGAGAATTCAATAGAACTATCGCCTTATCCTCTTCATCGATCTCCATATCCACATTAATTAGGTCTATAAGAAGCTTTGTATAGCTATTCATGTGTTTATCTATGAAGATTCCCTCTTCATCTGAAAATGATAAAGCCTCCTCTTGAACTGCAACATTCGTTGCTTTTCGTCAGATATTTTTCCTCCAGGATCTCCCACAATTGCCTTGTAGATGTTTCATGCAACACATGATACTTGATGTCTTGTGTCAAAGAAGACCTGATCAAGACACACGCTGCCCGGTTCATCTTATCCTTATCTTCTTCAGTAGTAGAATCACGTTTTTTTTCAACCGTAGAGTGTCTTTGAGGTTTGATGCCGTCAATACATCCATCACCTCACATCTTCACATACCGAAGTTGTTCTTGCCGCCAAACTTCACTACATCAATCCTCAACGGATGTGGATTCACGGATTTCACCGTAGATGTACTATCTCCGGCCATCTTCTCAATTGATTCCTCAATTAATGCGAAAGCAAACGGAGTTAGATAAACAAAGCTGGATAAGATAGAATCTTTGCCTCAAAGCTAAACCCTCGAAGAGTTTCCGAAGCGATCTACTCCACTGAATCTGATTCATTGAACAATACAAACGCTGTTTTGAGATCGACATATGATCCCACAAAACAGTTCCAACGCTGCTCTGAGATTGACACACGATCTCCGCCGAACAGCAACTTATGCTCTTGAAATTGACACACGATCCTACGACGAACCTGAGATGCTCTGATACCACATATTGCGCGCGAGGCAACAACTAATGAGGAATTCACCAATAGAGATAGACGCGCCGGAGAAGTACCCACATGATAAGAACAGAGAAATAAGAGAGAAAGCAAGCCAACATAATATTTAACGAGGTTCAGCAATTTTCCTACGTCCTCAGGCAAGGGAGAAAGAGAGATTTTATTGATTCAACAATCAATTACAACTTATTCCTTGCTTTAAGGAATTTCCAAGGGAGATTATCAGTGGGAAACAATTCATGAGGGCTCTAACCCATATTTATAGCCAGAGAATCCCAGGGATTCAGGAAACCCTAATTGGATTCAACACCAAAACAAAAAAGAAGTCCGAATCCTGAAAGGAGTGACATACGCGTCTGTTAGTCGACCGGCCGGTCGACCGACCCTTATCCTCAGTTGATCGTCCCGGTCGATCGGGACCAACTGAGAGATAACTCATGACAGTCGGTTGATCACGCCAGTAGACTGTTCCTTTGCCACGGTCGACCATGCGGTCGACCGGACCATCCTGTGCATCGATCGATCGGACGGTCGACCGGTCTCTGTCCTGGCTTGCAACAAGTTCCTGTTATTACTCCTTTTGACTTTCTATCTCTGCGCTATATTCTTTATGAGTTTAAAAACTCTTCGATGTCTTTTTCTCCTCTTTCTCCTCTTTCCCTACAATTGTTAGGATTTGAGTCGAACAAATAGTCCCACATCAGCTAGACGTGGGAACGGTCTTGGGTATATAAAGATTTGGACAACTCCACCTAGAAGACTAGTCTTGTGGGATGGTGCCCCAAGTCCTTCAAGTGATATCAGAGCCATGCCCCGAACTTAGTCGTGTGTGTGGGTGATGTTTGACGATATAAGATCCCCCAATGGCGCAATGGGCATGATCACCCCAATGGCGTAAAAAGGCGCAATATGCCCCTGTGAAGCTAATGTTGGGGTTTCAAGAAATTTGATAGTGGTGCTCCTTTACAATGGCCGTGCCGCCTCTCACGCGTTGTAGAGGAGTGACCGACTGCAATTGGTACTTCACATAAGGCGTGCCGTCTTCCCACACAGTGAAGAGTTCTCAATGGAGCATTTAATCTTCCAGTGTGAAGATAGTTGAGCTTGCAAGGAGACTCTTTATTCGAGGGGGATTGTTGGGATTTCGGTCGAACAAATAGTCCCACATCGGCTAGACGTGAGGATAGTCTTGGATATATAAGAATTTGGGCAACTCCACCTAGAAGGCTAGTTTTTGGGATGGTGTCCCAAGTCTTTCAGAAATCACCTAGAGGGGTTGTGTGTGTTTGTGAATAGGTGATGGCTAATAAGTGCGGAATTTAAAAACTTTAAAACTTTAAAACTTAAACTATAACAATCAATAGCTAACACAACCAACAAAGGATAATCAATCAAGAAGTGAAGTCGAATTTTTCGTGTAGAGTTTTAGAACTTCTCCTCAAGATTTCTCTTTAAAAAGAGTTAGGAGTGCTAAAATTGCTTTCTTGATTTTATTACAATATAATGCAAGAACAATATCAACAATGATATTAGAACAATGTAATACAAGATTGAACAACCAAATAAGCAAGAAGTAATACTAATAATGTTATCAATATATGATCAAGTGTAAATAAGAGGAGATAGAGTTGAAAGAAAATTTGGCAAGAAACTGGCTTATGGAGAATACAACTCTGTGGGTCAGTCGACTGGCTTCAGCCCAAAATCATGCTTTAAAATACTTTTGAAATTCTTTTCAAATATTTTGATAAAACTTTAAAACCATATATAAATTAATATATATTTTGTATAAATAAACTTATGTAGATGGATCTTTTGTAGAGAAAATTCTTATATATAAAATCAACACTTATATACTAATTTTCAAAAACATTTCAAGATATAAACTCTACTTTGGAAAAACTAAATAGGAAACATCTTTTTTTGTGTGTGCGCGCGCGTGTGTGTGTATGCCTCTGAGCATTCCAACATCTAAAATAGATTTTGACAAACTAAAATCCTACATTGATCAAGTATAAACAAAGATTACAAGTTTTATTCGTTGTGGTGCTTTTTTGCATCCAAAAATGATTTTTATTTTGTTCTTGACTTCTTGAATCATCCTTAGCTTATTCTTTGATACTTGATTTTCTTAACTATTTCAATTTTGCTTCATGTGTGATTAAAGCTAAACTTAGAATCTTGAGAACCTGTAGAACTCAAGAATACTTAAACAAAAACTGTCAACACTAACTAAATGAATTTTGGAATCATCAAAACAAATAGAGTGATTGTAACATTGGGTCAATAATCTCCCCCTTTTTGATGATGACAAAACTCAAAAAGTTATTTTAAAATAATTTTGAAAGCTTCCTTTGAAGATTCCCCTGAAATCATGCATATCTTAAAACAAACTCTAAACAAATGACATACATGAAGCTTTGTCTATCATAACAAGTCACCAGAAATGCATATAACTAAATTACATCAATAGATATTACACATATGCATAAACAACCTCCATCCATCCAATCCACCATCCTCCAATCAAAGAAACAAATATATGTTCATGAATATCAAAGGCAAACTATAACAAACATTCATTACTTGCCAAGAAATATCCAAAGTATAAACTGAAATACAAACCATAATGTCAATTATCCAAACCATAACAAATTGAAATGTTATAAAGTTATTATATGCCATAATGTTTTCAAAGACATAAAATAACGACATAAAATAACTCACTCCTAATCCAAAATAACTCCTAATCCCATCCATCTCATTCTTCTCCCCTGAGGGGAAGGAAGAAATCACACATATGGTTGATCGATAGTTGTGCCAAAAGTTTTTCATCGGTGTAGAGCTGATCGTCTAGTGGATCAGAGGGCTACTGATATATGCTAAAGGTGTAGTCGATGCAATCCACGGATCAAACGGAAGATCAGTAAGAGCCAAAGGGTAAGAGCATCTAGAGGGCGAAAAGTGGCTATCCATGGTGAGAATGCACATTGTTACTGCAATCTTGCAGATAACGCTGAGCATTACTCATGTGAGCCACGGTGTTCCAGAACTCATCTTGATTGGCACGGTTTCCATTTGAGTGGAATGAATCTCATCTTGGTTGAAAGGACTCTCTCAAGAAGAGAGATGGTGTTGGTATGACCAAGTGAGTGGGAGGTCATTTGGTTCATAAAAGCAGAGTATGAATCAGAGAAAGATGAGGAACCTAAATTAACCTGAGAAAGAAAATCATGTGATGCAGGTTATTCTGGAGGTTCACGAGTATCTGTGTACATCCTCTTTAGAAGAGTGCGATCAATGCTAACAGTAGGAGGAGTTGCAGTATCACGAGAGAGATCAACTTTGTTATACTTGAAAATATGAGTCAATGTCATCCCAAAAGAAAGACTCCTATTCAGGACCATGAGAGAATCACATGTCATGTAATCAAGAAGGAGTTTGGGGATATTAACCTGGATTTCTTTTTGGAGACAGTAGATAAGCAATGGTTCATACCCTCTAGCATGCGTGAATTCACCAGATTTTGAGAGAATATTGTGTAAAATAATTATGGCTAAAATTTAGGAAATGAGAGTGAAGTGTTTCACTTCCTCATTTTCAAACAAAGTAGGATCATCATTGTCATAGAGCATGGTTGAAGCTGAGACAAAAGACTCCTTCTCAAGACTGATCAAAAGGTTGCAGACTATGCTCAAAGATGTCTACCCCAATACATGGGATTTTGAAAATATTAGCAAAAATGTCAAGGTGGAGATTGGGATGAATTTTTTTTCAACCCTACTATAGATAACACTGTTTTCAACATTGATATTGAATAGAATTGGATAACAAGATTTTGGTAAATAGGTTCCTCGATGGAAAGGACATGTCCAAATTTGTGGGATTCTACGATTTGGGCAAGATTAAGGTGACCAGAGTGACCTATAACCACTAACCTACCCGAGATAACATTTTTCTTATGAAAAATATTGAATTTGTAATTGGTTTGATCAGACAAGAAAGAAGAAACTGAACTAGACCAAGATTCAGTGTGTTTCTTGGTTTTTGAGGGTTCACTACATGATCTCTTATAACCAGAATTGTGGTAATCAAAGCAATTTGACAGAAAATGGAAACTGTGTAAACTCCTCCAAAAGCCTTGAAATCACTAGGAACTGAGTGATTTTGAAGAAATATAATGGATTTTAGAGAGAGAAAGTAGGATTGGGTTAGAGAGGGCGTCGACAGCAAATAAAAGAGGAAGAAGATATTTGGGAATTAAGGGTTTTAAAATAGCCTAAATATCTAGTAAACCCGACACTCGGTCGACCGGGTAACAATAAATTGCAAACTCTATAGTTCAGTCGGTCGACCGAGCGATCGTACTGTCCAGCAGATGTTTTATGCAGTTAGAGTTGCGGTCGACTGACCAATAGACACAGTGAACAAACAGGTTTGCGGTAGACCATGTGGCCGGCCGAGCAGAGAAAGTATATCTCTTTTAGTATCTCGGTCGACCAGTACAACCCAGAAAACTTTAAAATTTTTTAAATAAAACAAATTCGTTTCAAAAATAATTTTGAAAAATCCTATAATCCATTATGGGTTTAAAACATGTTTGAAATATTACAAAATGTTTATGGGGTACATACAATCAAATTTACATATTAATTTAAAGTGAGTGAACGGTGCTATAGCTTCCTCGATTCTACCGTAATAGTAAAGTGGCCATACAGGTTGTATCCACAAGGAGGGGAGGCGATAGAAGCGTGATGTAAGGTTTTTCTATTTGTTTTAAAGTTCCTCTTTGTTTTAAAAATGAATAAAAGAAAAACAAGAAGATCGTAGAAGTATTTGGAGTGATTTGGTTGTTTGAAACGTGATTTGTGTTATAGAGATAGAAAAGATGCATGGCTAACCTTCTACTAAGTGCTCCCACTAACCTTTAACTTCTTGAAGACATACCCTCACATTGAATCATAGACAATCACAAATCTTGTGTGCAGGAACTTTTCACGTGATAAATCAAATTAAAGTTCCTCCCATCACCCTACTTCCTACGGCAAAACTTGAACATTCCTCCATCAAGATCCATTTGAAGGCGAGCATGGAGGAAGAAACAAGTGCACTATTGATACCACGAGGATGAATGGGAGTTCCACTAACTTACAAAAACAAGTAGAGTTAATAAATTCTATAAATCATCAAAAACTTATGAGTTAAGCATGAAGTATGAAAGTGAATCTACTTATTAGTAAGTTAGAGTTAAAACTCTCATCGTAAGATATCATTGCTTTTGCTCGCACAAGACATATTTAATATTTATTGATTCATTTGGGTTGTCAATCAAGTTACTAGAGATTAGTGGGTTAGTAGTTAGTTAACCGTGCTATAAAGAAATTAGTTAAACATGGTAAATGAAAATAAAAGAGAACATGCAATGAGAGTAAACATATTACACTAGTTGCAAGTAAAATAAAGCAAGTAAAGACAAGAAAAGAAGAAGTAGTAGATTTGTATTTGATTGTCACCTTCAAGATACAACTCTCACTCTCTCTAATTTCTGGTCTAAAGTTAAGAACAAGGAAAAGAATACAAGAAAACTAAAGAAACTCCTAAAACAAAATAACATAAGCTCTCTAACACTGAATATCTCCTCCTCTGGTAATCTATAGGGGTATTTATAGGCATCAGAGCATGAGGGAAGGAGTGGAAGGCATGGTCGTAGAAACTCGACCATTCTGGCGCCACTTTGCCAGCGCCGAAGCGTGTAGACTGGTGGCACCATGTTAGGCATGTAGGTGCATTTAATGTTGTCTTCTTCTCCCAGCAGCAGCAGATTGGACATCAAGTGTTAGGCTTCTTCTTGGTTCTAAAGTTCCTCAAACATATGTTTCATCACTTCAAACCATGGACCTAGAAATAAGGAGAAGAACCCATTAATAAACATAATTTTATTAAGATATATGTGAAAATATGATGAAAAATGTAGAAATATAAATACTAATCACACCCCACCCTTATCTTTTACTTATCCTTGAGCAAAACAAAAGAAACTAAAACACTAGACTAAAAAAAAGTTTATTACACCAATTTTTTAGGTGACAGGATTACACTGAGCGTGTGCAACAAGTCTTTAAACCTCTAGAGGAGGAGTTTTCTCTCCTAAGTGTTTTCAGCGGATTGCGCCCACAAAATTCAAAAAAGAATGAAAATGTTAGTTTTTTTTAAAAAATTCTTCTTAAAGTAGAAAAAGACTTTTTAATCTCTTTAGTAAAAATAGCTAAATAATTATAAGCATTAGGTCTAACCCTAATTAATCCTTCCTATACTTTGGTCTTCATGCAAGAATATAATTCTTATTTAAGTTTAAGAGGAATTTTGTACTTCAAATCATTCTTTTATTTAGCCTTAATTAATATGCATTGTGTGAAGTGATGATTTACTTGAAAATTTTCAACTCAAACTCTAATGCCACAAAATTTATTATTGTTTATTTATTTACTGTTTTTACCCTTAATTTCTTTAGACTCTCTAATTTACTTGTGTAACGAGTTTTTAGCCGATGACTCCCAAATCAGGCGATCTTAGGGCACCAGGTGAGAAAACACCCCTCAGGTTAAATACTCAAGCAAAGTAGGGCACGAAACTAAGATTTATTTCCTTTAGGCATGAATAATCATGCTTCTTGAGGCACAATTATCCAGCTTAATCAGGTTTATAACTATATATATACACAATAATAAATTTTTTTGTGTGGCACTTAGAGTCTTTGTCTATAAATTTCAAGAGTGTGTGTATAGATAATGCATATTTACCACCAATCCAACAAATATTCTTTTATTTAGACTAAAGTAAAGAATTTTTAACTTGGTTTTCCTTAATCCTTATAACTATTTTGTATTTTTACAAAAAGACTATCAAAAGTTCTCTATTACTTTAAGAATATTTTTTCTTTTTTCTTGGTGTGGAAAAAAGAAGAAAAAGAAATACTAAAAATGATAAAGAACAAAGAAATCCTATGTTAGTACCCCTCCCTCACACCGATCTAATGCATTATCCTCAATCGATGATATGTGAATGCAGATGCAATAAATAGGTGTAAGAAATGATATACAAAGAATTATAATAATTTAGAAAGAACTTCTAATTTTTATTTTTATTTACACAATTTTTTATTTTCTTTTGTATTTGTGGTGGAACATGGTCACTTGTAAGATGGGTCGAAAAGACCCATGACATTTTCTCTTGTGACAGGTTCAGTGGTTAGAAATGGATTCAGTCTTTGCCCATTTGCCTTGAATCCTTCACCATTTTTCAGATCAAAAATCTCCACATCACCTTGTGAAAAAACGGTGCATATAATGAACGGTCCGGTCCAACGAGTTTTGAGTTTTCCTACAAAGATGTGAAGTCGTGAATTGTAAAGCAGAACTTTTTGTCCTAAGACAAAGATCTTTCTGTGTATGGCTTAGTCATGAAGATCTTGGTTATACTCTTTGTTATTTTAGCATTTTCATAGGCTTCATTGCGTATCTCCTCCAAATCTGAGATTTGTAGTTAAGTCACCGGCTTTGTTTAAATCAAAATTCAGTTACTTGATTGCCCACAGAGCCTGTGTTCTAATTCCACTGGCAGAAGGTTGGCTTTTTCAAATACCACTCTGTATGGAGACATACTGAGGATAGTTTTGAAAGTGGTTTGGTAAGCCCGCAAAGCATCTATCAGCTTGAACGACTATTCTTTTCGGTTTTGTCCTACCGTTTTCTCCAAAATGAGCTTGATTTGTCGATTTGTCACTTTAACCTGCCCATTCGTTTGGGGATGATACGAGGTGGATAATTTGTCTGTGTTAGAATATTTTCGCATTAGGGTTTCGAAAACCCTCTTGCTAAAATATGACTCATTATTACTAATTATCGCTCGCGGGGTACCGAAACGGGAGAAGATATTTTCCTTGAGAAATTTGGTAACCATTTTATTGTTGGTCTTAGGGGCCGTTTGTTTCGCGTAAAACTCCGTAATTCGTAAATGACTTACTACCCAGTTACAACTACAGCGTTTGTTTGGATCGTAATTCGTAAAAGACTTACGTAACTCAACTAACACTCACTTGCAACCCAGTTACCACTCACTTACAGCCTAGTTACAGTTAATTTTGTGGTCATACAGATTTGTAATATTTTTTTATATTAATATTAAATTTTTTTAATATTTAACTTTTTTAATATTTATTTGCAGTATTAAAACTTTTAAAATCACCAAATAGTTAATTTTGTGGTCAACTTTTTCACTTACAACTTATACATTACAACAACCAAACACCGTAAAGTACAATACACTTTCTCACTTTACAATTTTATATTACCAACCAAACACCGTAAAATTTACATACATGTAACTCATTTACAATTGTAAAACACTTTACCAATTACAACTACGAATTACGGCCAGTTACGACAACCAAACAGACCCTTAGTGGGTACGACTTCTATCCATTTGGAGATGTAATCCACTGCAACCAAGATGAACTGGTTGTCAAATGAATTAGAGAATGGTCCCTTGAAATCGATGCCCCAAACATCAAAAATTTCGACTTTGAGAATTGAGTTTAGGGGCATCATGTCTCGCATTGAAATCTTCCCAGTCTTCTGACAGTTTGCACATGACTTGTAAAAATGGAAGGAGTCTTTAAACAAAGTGGAACAGAAAAACCCACTTTGCAAGACTTGTTCTGCAGTTTTGTGGGGACCGAAGTGTCCTCCGCATGCAAGTTCATGGCAGAAATTGAGCACGCTCCTCTGTTCCTCTTTGGGTATACATCGGCGAATGATTTGGTCAGGACAATATTTGAAGAAATACTGAACCTGGGCAAAGAAGCGATACTTGTCCTGCTTTGTCCATTCAGCAGGTAATTGTTCGCTGACCAGATAATTGACAATATTCGCATACCAGGATTCTTTAAAAATGGCGAGGATGTGTTCATTTGAGAAATCCTCATTGATCAGAGTTTGTTCTACAGGTGTGTTAGGAATTCTTGACAAGTGGTCGGCCACCTCATTTTTCACACCTTTCTTGTCACGGATCTCCGGTCGAATTCTTGAAGCAGAAGGATCCATCGAATAAGTCAGGCTTTAGCCTCCTTAGTTATAAGGTACTTCAATGTGGAGTGATCTGTAAAAATCGTAGTCTTGAATCCCAGTAAGTATGGACGGAACTTCTCTTACGCGAAGAGAACAACCAAAAATTCTTTCTCGGTCATTGTGTAGTTCTGTTGGGCGTTAGCCAAGGTCCTACTCGAGTAATAAATCACATGCTGCATATTGTCGATGCGCTGCCCTAGGACAGCGCCGATAGAAAAATCAGAAGTATCGCACATGATTTCAAATGGCTGCATCCAATCTGGAGCTGAAATGATGGGCGCAGAGATAAGTTCTTCCTTCAGTCTTTTTCATGAGCAGAAACACTCATCGTCGAAGTTAAAGGGCACGTCCTTAGTAAGCAAGTTGGTCAAGGGTCTAGCATTCTTACTAATGTCCTTGATGAACAGTCAATAAAATCATGTATGTCCTAAGAACGAACGAATGTCTCTTATGCACTTGGGGACAGGAAGTTTAGCCATTACTTTGACGTTCGTCTTATCAACTTTAATCCCCCTTCTTGAAATTTCATGGCTGAGGACAATCCCTTATCTCACCATGAAGTGACACTTCTCCTATTTTAGAGTTGGATTCTTCTTCTTACATCTGAAGAACCAACTCTAGGTGATGAAGACATTGATCAAATGAATCTCCATAAATGGAGAAATCATCCATGAAGACCTCCAAAAATTATTCTACCATATAGGAAAAGAGACTTAGCATGCACCGTTGAAAGGTAGCCAGAGCATTGCACAATTCAAAGGGTATACGTATGTAGGTGAAGTTCTAGATGGGCGGGTAAATATCGTCTTCTTTTGATCCTCTAAAGCGATAAGGATCTGATTATATCCTAAGTACCCATCCAAGAAGCAGCAGTACTCATGGCCAGCCAAATGTTCCAACATTTGATCAATAAACGACAAGAGAAAGTGGTCTTTATGAGTGACAGCGTTCAATTTTTGATAATCGATGCAAACACGAAATTTTGTTGGTAATCGTGTTTGCAGTAATTCCTTATTTTCGTTCTCCACTACTGTAAAGTCAGCTTTCTTAGGGACAACATGGATAAGGCTTACGCATTGGCTATCGAAGATGGAATAAATGATCCCATCATCCTAAAGTTTGAGAATTTCCCTTTCATAGCGTCTTGCATAATTGGGTTAAGCCTACACTGTGTGTCCCTTTTGGGAGTCACGTCATCGTTCAAATGTATACGGTGTTACACAATTGCTGGATTTATCCCCTTGATGTCACTCATGGTTCATCCAATTGCTTCTTTTTCTTTCCTTAAAACAGACATCAAGCTTTCTTCTTGTTCTCAGTCAAATGGGATGCGATTATGACCGAAAGAGTATCATTTTCACCTAAGTATGCATACTTAAGATGTTCCGGTAAAGCTTTCAATTCTAAGGAAGGGAAGGACTCACAGGAGGGGTTTGCAAATTCGGTTTCAGGAGTTGACATAATGGGGTTCGATGCCCAATCCATAACAAAATCAATGATTTCTTTCAGATTAAAATCTTCCAACTAAAATTCATTTTCGAGCTCCTCATGCTCGCTTATCAAGTTTTCAATGTAGTTAATCTCAAAAGTTCGATCTTCCAAATCTCTGGGTTATTTTCCTAAGTTGAAAATGTTGACCTCCTTTGTCATGTCTCCAAATGTCAATCTCATAGATCCATTCCTGCAATTAATTATTGTATTGACAGTGGCAAAGAACGGTCGTCCTAAAATGACAAGAGTCTGAGCCCTAGGGTTTGATACATGTTGGGTTTCGAGCACAATAAAATCAACTGGGTAGATGAAAACCCTGAACCGCATTAGGACATCCGTGATTTTCCCTTGGGAACTATCACGGATCGGTCAGTAAGCTGAATCGTTACATGGGTTGGACGCAGTTTTCCCAACCCGACTTACTGATACACATAGAGAGGAAGCAAGTTAATGCTTACTCCTAGGTCAAGGAGTGCTTGACAAATCTCTATCTGTCCTATTGTGCAGGCAATTGTGGGGCACCCGGGGTCGTTATACTTCACCGGGATGGGACCAGACAGGAGTTCACTAATATTTATCGCTAAAAATACTTTCTTAGGCACATTGGTATTCCTCTTCTTTGTGCACCTGTCCTTGAGAAATTTAACATAGGCAGGGACCTGCTGGATAGCATCTAGAAGAGGAACATTCAATTTGACCTGGTTGGATATTTCTAAGATCTTCTCCATGTGCATACTCTTGTTATCATTCCTAAGCCTATTTGGGAATGGTGCTGTCACACCCCACTTCTCAAAATACGAGAAAACGGAGTCGTGATGAAAGTTGATGACATATATGCGCAAGAAAAATACCCCACGCATATATGCTAAGCTTAAAGTTATCAGACCAAGTTATAAAAATCTACTATGATAAATTAATAATCACTGTAATATAACATATAATACTTACACACGATCTTAGATGAAATAATAAAAAAATGGCAACTGGATGTGATATAGAGAGAATCAGGAAATAGCATGAATAAAAGTAAAGCAAGAATACCAGAATTGAATAGAAGGAAACTCTGGGTCCTCGCGAAGCATACAAACTCATCAACACCTGATCAATGAAATAAAATATCCAATCTGGATGTGCAAATCCAGAATCGTCAGAAAGCGACCCAATGAGTGTAAGAATAAAGGGGTGCACATGCATATAATGTGTGAGCATATGATGATTAAACTATAAAAATATAACAGATAAGAAACAATATGCATAACATCAATAAACAGTAATAAAGTCAGTCAGTGATAGAGTTAGATGTATAACCAGGTCATGAGTACAATCAGGCGTCTATCATATCATGCATATATCATGTTCAGTCTACAATATCAATGTAAGAATTCAGTTTTGTTATTAATTATATCAGCGAACGCCAATTGCTACCTGCAGTAGATGCATCCCATATTATGCCTGTCACGCATATCAATCGAAGTCCTAAATTATTGAAACTGATCGGTTGGATACATTTTTCTTGCTTTAGGTGGGTCCCGTACATACCCGGGACTACGGTCTCAGACGTCTGACGCTGAACCAGGTCGTACCGCCAGGTACTACAATAATAATGTAACAGTAAACAGTACGGGATGTCAGCCATCCCACAAGAACCCTGCAATGGAACCCTATCTCGGCTGCGTAACCTTTATCCTAGGTCCACCCAAAATACAGATGCTATCTACTCCATCAAGTTCCTGAATCCCAGTGTAAGTAGCCAATTTAGATTATTATTAAATTCAATTAAAACAATCAATATCATGTTACCGAGAAGATGATACAGTAACAGTAACAATAACAGTACAGTATATTAGTAAACAGTAATCGTATACACGGTGAACAGTAACAGGAACAATAAACAATATCAGTAACCATGTATACAATGAACAATAGGACTATACATGGTGTTATAGTCTAATAATACTTCCTGGTATTTTCCAATAGCATGAAATAATACTAGTAATAAGTCTAGACATTGATTCCTTACAATATAGTCCCATCTAGAGTCCATCAAAGTCTCATCCATCGATACTATATTTGTAACTGATCCATCAACTCATAATCTCAACGGAGTCATCAGGTAACATACATATCAAGTCCATGTTAGAGTAATGGATACGGTAAATGAACAATCCAATAAGCTAGTAATTAATTCTCTCACTGCTATCAATCCGCTCTATTCATCTAAGTTACCAATAAGTGAGATCAAACGATAACTACTGCCATACTCTGAATATATAATACGGTCACCGATATAATAAAATCACTCTCATAATAACTCTATCTCTATAACCAAATAACTGAAGTAATTAACAATCAAACATGAAGGGCAGTCTATTGATATTCTCGAGATCAACTAAGTCAACAGATTCTGAAATAAATAAAGAGTAGATCATCCTCAAGCAATATGGAATCTAAAATACCTCCATGCCTGATAATCAATATCAATAAGATTATCAATACTTAAACAATATGATCGGGGGTAAAACCAGGAATACTCACAAATATCAATCTAACTACATCAATTCATCAGAACACTAATCAAAATTCTCTGAAAAGAAAAAAAACTCATGTCAATCAACTCAGTAGTATATCCCTCCTCTACATCATTAGTATATCCATTCTCTAAGTCACCGAGTCCCAACATATAAGAATACATACTTATATATATCTAACCAATCCTCACTATCTAAATCTAATTAAGATTATCATACATTCTAACTTCCATTAAGTTCAATCACAAGATTCAGAAATCTAAGTAACAAATCAATTATGTATATACATGCATCAGGTCAGGTCAACCCAATCTATGCCCACTCCTCAATCCAAGGTCAAGTCCACCACAATCAGTTCCACTAATCCAATCTAATGTAAAGAATATCAATCTCAGGTCAACTCTAACTCTAACTAAGTCAATACCAATATAAGTATCAGTAAATCAGTCTTCGGTAAAGCAATGTCATATCTAACACTTCCTCGATATCCACAGGAGTTCTAGTCGGAATAATCACCAACAACCGCCGATAAACACTATACATAATATATGTCCTCTATCCTCAAATATGAAGTAGGTCAACTGAGCAGTAGATCGAATCAAGTCACAGTTTATTGTATACCACGAATAGTCCTGAATCAAAAGGGTAACCAACTATCACATAAAATAACGCTGATAAGCGTTCAGATAAACTGTATAATAAAAGTGTACACTCACTGACATCATATGAAATGGTACGAGTAAATATACTAGTCAAATATATCAGATAATCACATAAAATAAAACAAGTAACACATATATATATACTACTGACAATGGTAAGTGAGGAAATAATACAAGAGCAAACACTCACATGAATGACATGATTTTGGAACCGAACCGCCATCTGGTCTTTATAGCACGAACTTATACGAATCTCTGGATCATCCTGTTGGCGGTCTTCAAATCGCCAGTATATCGGGTCCATAACGGGTGCAAATCTGAATCTCTCGCAACGGGTCCGAATCTCACCAAACGGGTCCGTATCGCTGTACCACGCAACTAGACACACAAAAGAAAAAATATATACACTGTTACACACATGCACACAACATATACATGTACACTCACATACATACATACATGCTATATACTTACATCTACTAATACACACACACACACACACACATACACACACACACACTAACGCCACACATGTTCATGCACACATTAACACCCATGCAAATTAATAAACACACCCACATAATTATATACATAATACCCATGCATACATTCACATAGCACACACATTATTAATACACAAACATAATCATCATCATCATAATATTTACACATGAACCTAATGAATAATACACACAAATGTAAACTAAGAGAGAGGTGCACTCACACGCACGCAAGGGGAGGCACGACTTGGAGCTCCGGCGTGCCGGCAGAGCTTGCTGGAGGAGGCAGAAGATGCTCTGGCAAGGAGAAAGCCGTGGAAGGTTGTCGTGTGCTCTAGGGATGGCTTGCGGGTCTCGCCGGAGAGGAGAGGAAGCCCGAGGAGGGGTGCTTGCTGCCCTTGGTTCTCGGCAAGGAGGAGTGGGTGCTATTGGGAGATGGAGAAGTGCGCCATGCCCTGCCAAATGGGGGATCTGTCGCTAGAGTGGAGAACACAAGGAGGAGGTGCTCAGGGTGTTCCAGCGAGGCGAAGGAACGAAGGAGGAGAGGAGGGCTTGCGGCATGGGCTGTTGGCCTGGGGAGTGGTGCGCCAGGCCTGCTGCTCACGCTAGGGTGTACGGAAGCTCAACAAGGAGGAGCTAGCCAAGGAGATCTGAGGGCTTGTGGCCTGAGGCAAGGAGGTAGGGGAGGATGAGTTCAGGTGGAGGCTGCCAAGGCTATTCGCGGCCTCGGAGACATGGAGTAGGCCGAGGTTGGTTGATCTGGGGTCTCGAATGGTGATGGTGATGGGTCACCGCGGCTCCGGCGGCGCAAGGAGGAGATGAACAAGAGGATGTGGCGGCTGTGAGGGGTTAGGGAGAAGATTATTAGGGTATGATTATATAGATAGGATTAGGATTAGTTTATGATTTTGATTGGGTTGTTAGGATAGGATTTTAGATATGATTAAAATTAGATATTGAGTAGTAGTTTTTGGTAATATAAAATAGATATGGGCTGATGGGCAAGGGTTAAGCATATGGTAATGGGTATTGAGTTTTGGGTATAGTCTATAGAGTAATGGGATCATAGCCTAAGAGGATTGGAAAGAAAGAGTAATGACACATAATTATACATAATAATAATAAACAACAACAACAACAACAACAACAACAACAATCATAATTGTAATATTAATGAATACTAACACAATTCTAATAACACTAATAATTAGTAAACAAAACAACAACAATAGTAACAATAATAAGCAAGAATAATAACAATAATAAGAAGAATAATGATAACACCAATAGTAATAATATTTAATCATGGCAATATTAATAATAAACACTAATGGTAATTAAAAATAATAACCATAATGAAATAATGGTAGTAACAATTAAATAACAATTAATAGAAATAATAGTGAATAAAAAATAACAGTAATTAGTAACAACAATATTAATAAGCAATAATAGTAATAATATATCTAATCCAAATACACATTTAATCTCTCTGAAATAATTTAAATATTTAATCATGATAAGTCATAAATTAAGTTTATAAATAATAATAAAATAATTAGTGAAATAAAATAAATACTTAGAAAATAAAATACAATATTTTAAACTAGGGATATTACAGGTGCTATAGGCTTATGGATTTTCTCAGCTATATTGTCCTTGTCTGAGTCACGTGGACTCGAGCTAGTAGATGTAGAGGCAGAAGCAGAACTGGATGAGGTTGGAAGTTGTTGGCTGTGAAACTTGGTTATCCTCTTTCTTTCTAGACCTGAGTGTGTGGACAATATTACACTAGTTAATTTGGGAGTCTTAAGTTTCAAAAATCTGACTAGAGTTCTTTGGGTTGGCTAGTAGTTGACTAGACAAAGTACTCTTACGTCTTTCACTTAGGAAACTAGCTAGCTGACTCATTTGAACTTCTAGTCGAGAAATGACTTGTGTATGGTTGTTCAACATCTGTCCTTGGTTTTGCATGAAGGCGATTTGAGATTTTAGAAACGTCTCCATACTCTTCTCCAATTCACTGAATTTTTTCTCTGTTGGTGAATTTTAGAAAGGAGAAGGTGACGCTTGACTGGAAAAGTTTGCTTGATGATTAGGATGGTGAACATTGTTGGGGAAATTGGGCCTAGAAGAGTTGTTCTGGCCAAGAAAATTTGGAGTGATTTCTCCAACTGGGTTTGTACGTCTGCGAGTAGAGATTATTTGGCGGCCTTAAATAGGCCGCATTCATATATTCTGACAATACTTGTTGAGCTTGAAAAATTAGACACTCTTCAAAAATATGATTTTGTGCCTGACAATATGAACAAGCCGGATTGTGGATCTGTGGTGGATTGATTTGATTGACTTTGGCTTGCTCTTTTATTTCTAGAGTTTCTATTCTTCTCATCAGAGTGACAATCTTAGTCATCACTATGAATGAATCTATGGATAGGAGCCCTCTTTAATAAGCTATAGATTATGAATTTCTAGGCTTCTCAGAGTCTGGCTCTCATTGGAGGGTTTTCTCATCTAGATCTTCAAATAGGTCCCAACCCTTGTTTTCATCCTTCTGCAAAAACCCCCCAGACGTATGGTTTCTAACAACATTTTTACTTGATAATCTAAACCATCATAGAGAATCTGACACTGACGCTACTTCTCTACACCGTGATGAGGGCATTTGGCTAGGAGATATTTTAATCTCTCAAAATATATCTAGAATGATTCATTTTGTTCTTACTTAAATTGCATGATGTTTTTTCTGATGAGGGCTATCTTGTGGATTGGGAAAAATTTCTTCAAGAAAACCTTGACGAAATCGTCTCACGTGGTGACAGAGTCTATAGCTAAGTTGTATAGCCATTTTTAGCTAGATTCTTTGAGAAAAAGGAATGAAACACAACCTTACGACATCACCTCCTAGCTAAGGAATTCGCATCATGAGGCATACTTCTTCAAATTTCCTAACGAAGAAGTACGCGTCCTCTGATTCCATACGATAAAATTTTAGAATAGTGTTAATAAACTGCGTTTTCAACTCAAAATTATTATCGTTCGCTTCAGGAAGTTTTATAAAGATTGGAGTGAAGTTCTGATAGGATAAAATCTATCTTGTAGTGAGGCCATCATTGGTTCGGGATGTAGTGGAAGAGAAGTGTTACGGATCAATCTGAAAGTAACTGGATCTCTCAACCACTCTTGCATGCAACATACCACAAACAACGTATAAACAACAAAACAATCGAAAAGAATAAAAAACAAACAAAAGAAGCAAAAACAACCACCAAGCCTAGTCTAAGGTGCCTGGAACTAGAAGACTCCTAACTGGTCGACTACCCGGGGGAGGTTGTTGCAGGAACCTGCCTACCAGCTAATCGACCAGCTAGAGGCAAAACTCAGTGGGAGGAATCTGGGCATGAGCCTCGGGCTTTAGTTACGCCAAACTACAGAGTTTTTGAGGCTTAACCTTATGATTCTCTTTTCTTAGACACCAATTTTATAGGAGTATGATTCTTACAATTTTCACCATTGGTTAATCTCCTAGTGAGTCTGAGATGTCTCTAGGAGCCAACGTCTATCAATTTTAATTAGGCTTGGGATTGTGAGTGAACTGGGATATGATTTTTGGGCTAAGAAAGGGTAATGACTTTCCCACCTTATCTTTTTTTTTTTATTGAGATTTACCCTTAAAGTCAATTTGTGCAAGTGTACAATATATTCACAACAAGATAACACTTAAAGTGACAAATCATTTCAAAATTTACTGCTATTCTAAATGAGATGCACACATACATTTCTCTAGTATACTTCAACAGAAATTGAAATGAATTGAAATAGACACATGCTCTAAATACAAAAGTCTAATCCAGTTTTCATTTTAATAACAAATGAATTTATGTTGAGTTATTAATAGTGTATGGGTGAGACATATAAGAAACTAACACTTGCAAAAAGCAATTTGCGCAATTTGAGGTACCCTACAAAAATTTTTTGTGAGTACTTCAATTAGAAAAATCACACGTGCGCGACTTTTCTAAGGGCAAATGTGCTCCTCTTTCAAGCAAAGTGTAGGTCCACTGCAGCAATTAGTCCCTTGACTCCTCATGCACAAAAATAAAAGAAAATTTTTAGTAAGAACAAGAAAAATCGTTACCCCTCTCCGACAACGGCGCCAAAATTCGATCATCGGATAGCGTTGCACAAAAAGGGGTAAAAAATGAGTGAATGGTGTTGTAGCTTCCTCGATTCTACCATTAAAGTAAAGTGGTCATACGGGTCGTATCTACAAGGAGGAAAAGCTATAGAAGTGTGATATGTGATTTTTCTATTCATTTCAAAGTTTCTTTTTGTTTCAAGAATGAATAGAAAGAAAAACAAGAAAGATTGTAGAAGTGTTTGGAGTGATTTGGTTGATGGAAACATGATTTGTGTTTTAGAGATGAAAAAGATGCATGGCTAACCTTCTACTAAGTGCTCTCACTAACCTCTAACTTCTTGAAGACATAGCCTCATAATGGATCATAGGCAATCACAAATCTTGTGCGCAAGAACTTTTCATGTGATAGATCAAATGAAAGTTCCTCCCATCACCCTACTTCCCACAGCAAAACTTAAATATTCCTCCGTCAAGATTCATTTGAAGGCGAGCATGGAGAAAGAAACAAGTGCACTATTGGTACCGACAAGGATGAATGGGAGTTCCATTAACTTACAAAAACAAGTAGAGTTAACAAATTTTATAAATCATCAAAAACTTATGAGTTAAGCATGAAGTATGAAAGTGAGTCTACTTGTTAGTAAGTTAGATTTAGAACTCTCATTGTAAGATATCACAGTTCTTACTTGCATAAGACTTGTTAAGGATATGTGTACAAAGAAGAGAAAGACAAATGTGCCGAAGAAAAGTGTTCTTGGCAACCAGTATAAGCAAAATTCTATCTGGTCCTATTCTGGTGAAATACAAGGATCCCGGATGTCTCACAATTTCCTACACCATAGGACAAATAGAAATTAGCAGAGCACTTCTTGACCTGGGAGCAAATATCAACTTGCTACCTCTCTCAGTATACCAGCAACTTAGGTTGGGCGAGCTACCATTCAGTTAGCTGACTGATCTGTGAAAATTCCAAAGGATGAAATCACAGATGTCCTTATCCGGGTCGGGGATTTCATCTACCCTATTGAGTTCATTGTGCTTGAGACCCAACCTGTGTCAAATCTGCGGTCTTAAACTCGGGTCATCTTAGGGCGCCATTACTTACTACAGCCAATGCCATAATCAATTGTAGGACGGGTCCATGCGATTAACCTTTGGAGACATGACGAAGGAAGTCAATGTTTTCAATCTTGGAAGACAACCCAGGAATATCAATGATCAGACTTTTGAGGTCAACTCTATTGAAAATCTGACCAGTGAGCATGAGGAAAGCCTGGAGATGGAAACAGAGGCAGAATTTGATTTGGAGTCTGAGGATTTTAATCTAGACCAGATCGTAGATTCGACAGTAGACTGGACGTCAAGCCCAAGGGTGCCTCATCACAGGATTAAAAGTCCGGATATTACCTCCAATGAAGTAACACCTTCCCTAGAGCTAAAAGCCTTACCTGAACACCTCAAGTACGCCTACCTAGGCGGAAGAGAAACCCTGCCAATCATCATAGCATCCCACCTGACTGAGCAACAAGAGGACAATTTAATGTCTATTCTAAAGAGACATAAGGAAGCCTTGGATGGATGATGAAGGACATCAAGGGATAAGTCCAGCCATAGTTCAACATAGAATCCATTTAACCGATGAAGCAACTCCCAAGAGGGACCCACAACGCAGGCTTAACCCACTCATACAAGAGGTAGTAAAAGCAGAAATTTTGAAACTATTAGATAATGGGATCATTTATCTCATTTCTGATAGCCAATGGGTTAGCCCTGTTCATGTGGTCCCAAAAAAAGATGACTTTATGGTGGTTGAAAATGAGCAAAAAGAGTTGATACAAACAAGACTGTCTACCAAGGTTCGTATTTGTATCGACTATAGAAAGTTGAATGCAGCCACCCGTAAAGACCACTTCCCGCTACCCTTCATCGACTAAATGCTTGAACCTTGGCTGGACATGGGTACTATTGCTTCCTAGATGGGTACTCGGGGTACAATCAAATTCCCATTGCTGCAGAAGATCAGGAAAAAACTACCTTCCCCTGCCCTTTCAGAACCTTCGCTTTTAGACGCATGCCCTTTGGATTGCACCCCTGCGACATTCCAACGGTGCATGCTCAGTTTGTTCTTCGACATGGTAAATATTTTCTTGAGATTTTCATGGATGACTTCTCCATCTACGGAGATTCATTTGAACAATGTCTTCATCATCTTGAGTTGGTTCTACAAAGATACAAGGAAAAGAACCTAACTCTGAATTGGGAGAAATGTCACTTAATGGTGAGATAGAGGATTGTCCTAGGCCATGAGATTTCTAGGAGAGGCATTGAAGTAGACAAGGCAAAAGTAGAAGTGATTGTTAAGCTTCCACCACCCAAAAGCATCAAGGATATTAGATCCTTTCTAGGGCATGCTGAGTTCTACTGACGGTTCATTAAGGATTTTAGCAAGATCACTAGGCCCTTAACCAACTTGCTCGCAAAGGACGTGCCCTTTGATTTTAACGATGAATGTTTCAAGTCATTGGGGAAGTTTAAACAAGAACTTATTTCTGCGCCTATTATTTCTGCTGCTAATAGGGCACAACCGTTTGAAATCATGTGTAATGCCTCTGATTTTGCTATTGGCGTTGTTCTAAGATAACACATCGACAATAGGCAACACGTGATTTATTACTCGAGTAGGACCTTAAATGACGCCCAACAGAAATTATACAACGACTGAGAAGGAATTCTTGGCCGTTGTCTTTGTGTTAGAAAAGTTCCAGCCCTACTTGTTAGGCTCGAAGACGGTGACTTTCACGAATCACTCGGCACTAAAATACCTCATGACCAAGAAGGAAACAAAAGCCCGACTGATTCGGTGGATCCTTTTACTTCAAGAATTTGACCTGAAATTTAGGATAAACGAGATATAGAAAATGTGGTCACTGATTATCTATCACGAATTTTGAATGTACCTATCATACAAGCTCCGATCAACGAGGATTTCCAGACAAGCGCATCCTGGCCATTTTCAAGGAACCCTGGTATGCGGACATGGTCAATTACCTGGCCACTGGACAAATACCCGCTGACTGGACAAAGCAAGACCAGTACCATTTCTTTACCCAAGTACAGTACTTCTTCTGGGAAGAGCCGTGTCTTTTTAAGTATTGTCCCGACCAGATTATTCGACGATGCATATCAGAGGAAGAACAGAGGAGTGTGCTAAGCTTTTACCATGAACTTGCATGCGGAGGACACTTTGGTCCCCGCAAGACTGCAGAGAAAGTTTTACAGAGTGAGTTTTACTGGCCCACTTTATTCAAAGGCTCATTCCACTTTTGCAAGGCATGAGCAAATTGTCAGAAGATTAAGAAAATTTCAAGAAGAGAAATGATGCCCCTGAACCCGATCCTCGAAGTTGAAATTTTTGATGTTTGGGGTATCGACTTCATGGGGCCATTCCCTAATTACTTCGGTAACCAGTTCATTTTGGTTGCTATCGATTACGTCTCTAAATGGATAGAAGCTGTGCCAACAAAGACCAATGACAACAAAGTGGTTGTCAAATTTCTTAAAGAAAACATTTTCTCCCGATTTGTCACTCCAGAGCGATAATTAGTGATAACGGATCGCATTTCTGCAATAGATTTTTAGAAGCTCTGATGCTAAAATATTCCATCAATCACAAGTTATCTACGCCGTATCATCCCAGACAAATGGGTAGGTCGAGTCACCAATCGACAGATCAAGCTCATTTTTGAAAAGACTGTCGAACAAAACCGAAAGGATTGGTCGATCAAACTCAATGATACATTGTGGGCTTACCGCGCTGCTTTTAAGACAGTCCTGGGGATGTCTTCTTACATAATCATATTCGGTAAGGCCTGTCATCTGCCAGTCGATTTAGAACACCATGCCCTATGGGCCATTAAGCAACACAAGTTTGATCTGAGTAAGGCCGGTGAGCTAAAGAGACTACAGATCTCAGAATTAAAAGAGATATGGAATGAAGCCTATGAGAAAGCTCAGATCACAAAAAGCAGGACTAAACTTTTTCATGATCAGATCATAAATTGAAAAAACTTTATCCTGGGAGATAAGGTTCTACTGTACAACTCTAGACTTCACATTTTCGCAGGGAAGCTGAAGACTTGTTGGTCTGGACCATTCATTATGCGCACCGTTTTCCCACACGGTGCTGTGGTAATTGTTGATCCTAAGAGCAACACGGAATTTAATGTGAATGGGCAAAAACTGAAGCCCTTTTTGACCACTAAGCCTGCATCACCGGCTGATAGTGTGCTGACTCTTTTTGTCTCGTCATACACCTAACCACAGCCATCTACACAACTAAAAAAATATAATATATATAAAAAATACTTATTGTTTATATGCTTTCCCCTTCTATATTTTTTGACGTTTTTTCTTTGCCTATTCGCACTTGGCCGGCCTGAGTCGGCGAAGGCGGTAAAATCATTTCTTCACCCTATTTACTGCATTTGCATTTACACGACATTCATTGAGGACAACACATTAGATAGGTGTGAGGGGGGCTGCTAACACTTTCACTTTTTCTTTTCTTTTTTTACTTTAAAAAAAATCTCCAGAATGAAAAAAAAATTTTCACACTTTTTATAAAAATGCCAAAACGTTGTAGGAATTAATGGAACCTTATTAGGAATCTTTATTTTAGTCTAAATAAAAATGAAACATTGGTTTGACTAAGAGTTGGGAGGGATAAGGAAAATAACTTATACCTTTTATTTAGCCTTAGTAGAATATGAATAAACCATACACAGATGCTTGGGATTTAGAGACATAACTCTGAAAAAATAAAGAAAAAAGTGCTGGATAATTGTGCCTCAAGAAGCATGATTACTCATGCCAAAAATAATAATAAATATATATAATATAAGTAAATCTTGATTTCGTGGCCTACTCTACTTGCATATTTGACCTGAGGGTATTTTTCCACCTGGTGCCCTAAAACCATCTGGTTTGGGAGTCGTCGGTTTGATATGTGTTACATGAGTGAAGTAGAAAGCCTAATGAAATCAAGAATAATAGATAAATATTAATAAAATTAAATATTCAAAGTTGAGTTGAGAAATCCCAAGTACATCACACTTACACATTATGCATATCTATCTAAAGCAAAATAACAGAATGAGTTAGAAGTACAAGATCCTTTCTAAATTTAAAGAAAAATCATAATTTGTTCTTTTATAAAGGCTAAAGTATAGGAGGATTTATGAGGGTTGAACCAAGTTCTTACATCATTCGGTGATTTTTACTTAGATGATTGAAATTTCTTTTTTCTTGAAAGAAGTTTGCTAACAACTAAATATTTTTCTTCACTTACTGGATTTTGTGGGTACAATCCGCTGCAAACCCTCAGGAGACAATACTTCTCCTCTAGGGAAAACCTAGAGGTTTAAAGGATTGTTGCACATGCTCAGTGCAATTGCGTCACCTGTGAAAGTGGTGTAATAATTTTATTATTTTTGTTTTGCTCGGGATGAGCAAAAAGATAAGTGTGGGGGTGTGATTAGTCTCTAATTTTGCATAATTTTTATCACATTCGTATATTTATTTGATATAAAATTCTGCTAATAAAGCTTTGCTTGCTTGATCCTAGGTCCATGGTGTGCAAATGAAGAAGAAGACCCTAAATCACCATTTAAAGGGTGATTAAAGGCCTACCAAGTAGCCATTGACCTTAGGGAGGAGATTTTTGTCAGCCCAGGACATCAAATCCAGAATCCAGAAGACCCAGCTGACATGAGACAGAAGGGACGGCACGCTGCCCGAAGCCAGGCGCGCGTCTCCATGGCAGGCCGCGGAAACGTGGCCCGGGCTGCGTTTCCGCGGCCGTACGGGTGCGGATGCGCCCGTGCTTTTAGCCAGGGGTTGTCCCCTGTAATACCCGCTCCCGGAATACGTACTTAGTTACGTATTCAGTTTTTCGATCGTTTTTTCGATTTACTTCTTGTATTTGACCGATTTCAGTTTCAAATATTATTTTCAATATATTAGATTTTCTATGATTTTCTGGAATTTTCCTGAATTAAATTGAAAATCTTCAAAACCGGTGTCGGCCAGTGTCGCTGACCGATTCCTGGATTTTTATTTCACAATCAGCTAGGAATTTCTAGATGGTCCTTTAGACTTTAATTCTTAGAATCACATTTCTTTCCTAATACTTTTTCTGGAGATTTTATGAATTTATGAAAATTCCACCGGAGTCGGTATCTTGATTGATTCCGGATTTTTAGTTTTAAAACTATAAAGTATTTCATAAAACAGATTTCACTATGTTTCTTAATATAATATTATTGATTTTTGATAATTATTTTGAGTCGATCCGAAATACTTGATTTCGGGACGATTTCGGTATTTTCCGAAATGTTTTCCGCATCCTCGACTTAAACCCGGGAATCCGTGTTTTCAATATTTTCTATTTTTAATTCCAAGAGAATATCTTCTCTTTTCATTTCTTTTCTTTTTTCTATTTTCTTATTTCCTTTACTTCCACCCTAAGTTTCTCCAAGCTTCTCCAACAAGCTTCTCCACCAAAATATCTTCCTTTTTTATTTCTTTTCCTATTTTCTTTAATTCCTTTTCTTTTCCACCAAGTTTCTCCAACTTCCACACACTTCCATTCCACCTCACCCCTCTCCATGGCAAGCCACCATTGGCCAAGAGAAACACCTCATCCCCTTCCATTTTGCAAATAAGCCCCTCTCTTTTATTTATTTGCATCACCTTCACAAATCCAAAACTCTATAAATACCTCTCCTCTCTCATTTCATTTCATTCATCTCTTCATCACTTCACCAAAGCCAAAGCCTCCACCAACTCCTTCTTCATCTCAACCACAACAACAACCACTACAACTTCTCCAAACCTTTACCTTCATCTCTTCTTCTCCTCCATCCCCATGTAAACCACCACAAATTTCAAAACTCCACCAAAGCTTCCACCTTTCCTTTACCTTCTCCAAAAGTACCACCACCATCAAAACCTCTTCACTTTCTCTCTCTACATATTCATATCATATGGCGCGTCCCGAGTTCTATGGACTTCAGATCTTTCGGCATTTCTGGTGATTTCAGGCGAGTGTTCTCGCTGTCCTCTTACTTTTCTATTTCATTGATGCTCTCTTCTTGACTTTCCTATTTCGGTGAGTGTTCTCACTATCCTCTTGCTTTCCTATTTCATTGATTATGCGAGTGTTCTCGCTATCTTCCTATTTCTTTTGATTATGCGAGTAGTCTCGCTCTTCTTTCATCTCTATTTGAGTTTCTCGTTTCGTCGGGACGATAAGTATTTCGCTTCCTATTTCCATGTATTTGATTCCATGTCTATATGTCTTTTACTGTTTTTTATATTATGCGTGGCCGATCCTTCGTGGTCGTTGACTTCTGAGTTTCTGCTATGATTGCCATGCTATTACTTCAGACTTGTTAGTTGCATGCTTCCTTTTAACACATGTATATCACCACCTTGTCATGCTATCTTTTAAAACCAGCATGATACACCAATTCTTATAATTATCACGATAAAGGGAATGTAGTACCTGATTACTGTTATGTACTGATCACTGTTATGTATTACTGTTATGATATTGCTCATTCCCGAAATCTGATAATTATGTTCATAAGCCATAAAAAGGACAACTTGTATGGGTATGGGAGGAAGTGATGGATGCCGGAATGATATCTTGCTTATAGTATGGGAATATGACATATTGGCGGTACTAAATAGTGAGACGTGAGGTCCACAAAAAATACGACTGTTAGTGATAACAGTGAGGGGGACTTTGGGCCTCCAAAAGCTGGTCCCAGGTGTATGGAACTACTATAAGAAGCTCTATCAGTTCTCCATCTACTTCCGTTAACAACCCTCGACTTGCTTATATATGGATGTATGTGTGTTGGGGTGCACACCTGGACACATACCGAGATATATGGGTCAGACGAGTAATAATAATAATAATAGGTCCAGTTATAGTTATTGTTATGATCCTTCCAGTGATGATTCCTGCTATGATCTTTATTATGATTCCTGTTAGGATGACTGTTGACTTCCTTTATGTATTCCGGTCTTGTCTATTCATTGTTCCTGTTTTTGGATTCATGTTGTTCTTATTATGCATTCCGTTTTGACTATCGTATGATTTGCAACTCTGATTCTATACGCTTGGATATTCGGTGGCATGAGATAAAGGTATATAGATGAGGGTTTCCTTGTTTGGATTATTCCTTCGATGTACTAGTCTCATGGGACCGTGACCTAAGCGTATACAATCACTTTTGCTTGTAATCAGCTTTATATCGAATCTCCTGTTTTATGATTATTATGCTATACCTGTTCATACCTGTTCTAACCTACCTGCCTCCTGAGTACTTCTTACTTGGTATCATTTGTTGTATGCACACTTGTGCTCGTCCTTGCTTCGCCACTTGGCTTTCTATCCCACTCGCCTGGGGAGTGTCATTGACTCCCCTGGACCTCACGTTCAGGTCATGGAGCTAGGAGCGTGTGGATTCTCCCAGTTGCTGATCAGAGTGGCGCAGCGGTAGCGTGGATCTCCAGCAGACCGTCCAGAACTGTTCATTTCCTTGTATTCCCGCATTTGCGCATATCAGTGATGTAATATTCATGAAATATTGGATCACCTCTGGTGATAACTTTGTAATTGTACTCATGTGTTGGAATGTATAATGCACCATTTGCTTCCGTACTCTGATTCTTGTCTGTACTGATGCTTAGCGTATATACGGGAAGGTACTTCGGACTTACGTATATACGTTGCAGTGACGTCTCCGTATCCGCGGGATCGGGGCGTTACAGGTTGGTATCAGAGCTTAGGCTCTTACTTCCTCAGTACGTCCAGAATGCATGAGTCTTGGTTATACATTCCAACTACAAGTACAGAGTTATCTATTCTATCTTGATCATCCTTCCTAATCCTTTCCATCCTTTACCCTGTTTTGTTTTATGAAGCCTTTATTCCAGCCTTTGTCCCCTTTGTGTTCAATTTACCCCTTAACGAAATTGCGAGGACGCAATTTTTGTAAGGTGGGTGGATTGTAATACCCCGCTCCCGAATACGTACGTAGTTACTTAGTTGTATTCAGTTTTTCGATCGTATTTTTCGATTTACTTCTTGTATTTGACCAATTTCAGTTTCAAATATTATTTTTCAATATATTAGATTTTCTATGATTTTCTGGAATTTTCCTAAATTAAATTGAAAATCTTCAAAACCGGTGTCGGCCAGTGTCGCTGACCGATTCCTGGATTTTTATTTCACAATCAGCTAGGAATTTCTAGATGGTCCTTTAGACTTTAATTCTTAGAATCACATTTCTTTCCTAAATACTTTTTCTGGAGATTTTATGAATTTATGAAAAATTCCACCGGAGTCGGTATCTTGATTGATTCCGGGATTTTTAGTTTTAAAACTATAAAGTATTTCATAAAACGGATTTCACTATGTTTCTTAATATAATATTATTGATTTTTTGATAATTATTTCGAGTCGATCCGAAATACTTGATTTCGGGACGATTTCGGTATTTTCCGAAATGTTTCCGCATCCTCGACTTAACCCGGGAATCCGTGTTTTCAATATTTTCTATTTTTAATTCCAAGAGAATATCTTCTCTTTTCATTTCTTTTCTTTTTTCTATTTTCTTTATTTCCTTTACTTCCACCCTAAGTTTCTCCAAGCTTCTCCACAAGCTTCTCCACCAAATATCTTCCTTTTTTATTTTCTTTTCCTATTTTCTTTAATTCCTTTTCTTTTCCACCAAGTTTCTCCAACTTCCACACACTTCCATTCCACCTCACCCCTCTCCATGGCAAGCCACCATTGGCCAGAGAAACACCTCATCCCCTTCCATTTTGCAAATAAGCCCCTCTCTTTTATTTATTTGCATCACCTTCACAAATCCAAAACTCTATAAATACCTCTCCTTCTCCATTTCATTTCATTCATCTCTTCATCACTTCACCAAAGCCAAAGCCTCCACCAACTCCTTCTTCATCTCAACCACACAACAACCACTACAACTTCTCCAAACCTTTACCTTCATCTTCTTCTTCCTCCATCTCCATGTAAACCACCACAAATTCCAAAACTCCACCAAAGCTTCCACCTTTCCTTTACCTTCTCCAAAAGTACCACCACCATCAAAACCTCTTCACTTTCTCTCTCTACATATTCATATCATATGGCGCGTCCCGAGTTCTATGGACTTCAGATCTTTCGGCATTTCTGGTGATTTCAGGCGAGTGTTCTCGCTGTCCTCTTACTTTTCTATTTCATTGATGCTCTCTCTTGACTTTCCTATTTCGGTGAGTGTTCTCACTATCCTCTTGCTTTCCTATTTCATTGATTATGCGAGTGTTCTCGCTATCTTCCTATTTCTTTGATTATGCGAGTAGTCTCGCTCTTCTTTCATCTCTATTTGAGTTTCTCGTTTCGTCGGGACGATAAGTATTTCGCTTCCTATTTCCATGTATTTGATTCCATGTCTATATGTCTTTTACTGTTTTTATATTATGCGTGGCCGATCCTTCGTGGTCGTTGACTTCTGAGTTTCTGCTATGATTGCCATGCTATTACTTCAGACTTGTTAGTTGCATGCTTCCTTTTAACACATGTATATCACCACCTTGTCATGCTATCTTTTAAAACCAAGCATGATACACCGATTCTTATAATTATCACGATAAAGGGAATGTAGTACCTGATTACTGTTATGTACTGATCACTGTTATGTATTACTGTTATGATATTGCTCATTCCCGAAATCTGATAATTATGTTCATAAGCCATAAAAAGGACAACTTGTATGGGTATGGGAGGAAGTGATGGATGCCAGAATGATATCTTGCTTATAGTATGGGAATATGACATATTGGCGGTACTAAATAGTGAGACGTGAGGTCCACAAAAAATACGACTGTTAGTGATAACAGTGAGGGGGACTTTGGGCCTCCAAAAGCTGGTCCCAGGTGTATGGGAACTACTATAAGAAGCTCTATCAGTTCTCCATCTACTTCCGTTAACAACCCTCGACTTGCTTATATATGGATGTATGTGTGTTGGGGTGCACACCTGGACACATACCGAGATATATGGGTCAGACGAGTAATAATAATAATAATAGGTCCAGTTATAGTTATTGTTATGATCCTTCCAGTGATGATTCCTGCTATGATCTTTATTATGATTCCTGTTAGGATGACTGTTATGACTTCCTTTATGTATTCCGGTCTTGTCTATTCATTGTTCCTGTTTTTGGATTCATGTTGTTTCTTATTATGCATTCCGTTTTGACTATCGTATGATTTGCAACTCTGATTCTATACGCTTGGATATTCGGTGGCATGAGATAAAGGTATATAGATGAGGGTTTCCTTGTTGGATTATTCCTTCGATGTACTAGTCTCATGGGACCGTGACCTAAGCGTATACAATCACTTTTGCTTGTAATCAGCTTTATATCGAATCTCCTGTTTTATGATTATTTATGCTATACCTGTTCATACCTGTTCTAACCTACCTGCCTCCTGAGTACTTCTTACTTGGTATCATTTGTTGTATGCACACTTGTGCTCGTCCTTGCTTCGCCACTTGGCTTTCTATCCCACTCGCCTGGGGGTGTCATTGACTCCCCTGGACCTCACGTTCAGGTCATGGAGCTAGGAGCGTGTGGATTCTCCCAGTTGCTGATCAGAGTGGCGCAGCGGTAGCGTGGATCTCCAGCAGACCGTCCAGAACTTGTTCATTTCCTTGTATTCCCGCATTTGCGCATATCAGTGATGTAATATCATGAAATATTGGATCACCTCTGGTGATAACTTTGTAATTGTACTCATGTGTTGGAATGTATAATGCACCATTTGCTTCCGTACTCTGATTCTTGTCTGTACTGATGCTTAGCGTATATACGGGAAGGTACTTCGGACTTACGTATATACGTTGCAGTGACGTCTCCGTATCCGCGGATCGGGGCGTTACATCCCCCTTGCCCTCTTCCCCTTGTGCCTATAAATACCCCCCAGGGGTTCTTCAGGAAGGGATATCCAAAGCTTTAGGAACTTTATGTTAATTTGATTTGGAGTTGTAGTTGTTGTTTTTCATCTTCTTCTAATTAGTTTAGCCATTAGAGTGAAAGAGAGAGTGTGTGTGTGTAAAAGTTGTATTTAGAGGGTGACAAGCTAATACAAGTAATTACTTCTCTTCTTCTTTCCATTTATTAGTTGCTTTCATTTGTGTCTATCTCTTTGTTTTAGTGTAACTCCTTTTCTCTTTACCTTTTCTCTCTTGTTGTTTCCTTTACTACTATATCTAACTAACTCCTTCATTGCATGGCTAAATACCTACTAACCCGCTAATCTTTAACAACTTGATTGATAACCCAAATGAGTCAATAGTGCCAAATAAGCTTGTGCAAACGAGAGTTATGACATCTTAAGACGAGGGTTCTAACTCTAACTTACTTATAAGAATTAGCTCTCTTATATTTCATGCTTAACGGGTTTTTGATGATATATAGAGTTTAAACTTTGCTTGTTTTTGTAAGTTAGAGATTTTTCTTTTAACTTTGCCGATACCATTAGTGCACTTGTGTCTTCCCGTATTCTCGCCTTCAACTGGATCTTGATAAGGGAATGTCCAAACTTTTGCCGTGTAAAGCTAAAGTTAAAGGAAGAACTTTCACTCGATTTCTACATGAAGAGTTCCTATGCATAAGGGTTATGCTTGTCTATGATCCGTCGTGAGGCCCCATCTTCAAGAAATTAGAGATTAGTAGGAGCACTTAGTAGAAAGTTAGCCATGCGCTTTACCATTAAGAAAAATCATTTTTACAAACCACCAAACAATTCCAAATAATTCTTGAAACCAACTTGTTTTCATTTTCAAATTCTTTATTTGAAATAAAGAATTTTCTCTTTTCTTGAACAAAGAAGCCGCGTCAAGTTTTCATCGCTCTCCCTCCTTGTGGATACGACCCGTATAGCCACTTCGCTACTACGGAGGAATCGCAAAAGCAGTAACATCGACCCACATTCCTTTACTTATTCTTGTGCTTGCTTTTTTGTCGATAAAATTTTGGCGCCGTCGTCGGGGAGGGAACGGCTTTATTGTTCAATACTAAAGATTTTTCTCTATTCTTGTATGTAGGAGAAGTGCTAAGGAGTTCACTATCACGGGAAGCGAAAGTGATGGCCAAAAACGTTGCACGAGGATTCATTTGCCCTCAGAAAATTCGTGTAAAAGCGAGTTTCTCCGATTGAAGTAATAACGAACTCTTCTGCAGGGTTGCCAAAAACCGCTCAAATTGCTTTCTCAAATTTTTTTTTACTTTTCTTGAATGCTTCACCTTACACATGGTAATAAACTCAACAGAAATTCATTTGTTGCTTAATTAAAATTTGGATTAGACTCTTGCATTTAGAGCACGTGTCTATTTCGATTCATTTTAATTTTTGTTGAAGAGTGCTGGAGAAAAGGTACGCGTGCATTCATATAGAATAGGACCAACATTTTGGAGTGATTTATTGCTTTGAGTGTTACCTTGTTATGAATAAACTGTACACTTGCATAATTGACATTAAGGGCAAAATCCCAAATAAACAAGATAAGGTGGAGATTTCATCTCCCTTCCTTAGCCAAAAAATCTCTCCAAGTACACTCACACTATCCCAAGTCTTAACTAAAAAGTGATAGATGTTGGCCCTAGGGACATCTCGAACTCACTAAAAGATTAACCGAGGGTGAAAATTGCAAGAACTATACTCTTACAAAATCGGTGTCTAAGGAAAGTGGATTGAGAGGCAAAGCCTCGAAAGCTCCGTGGTTTGACGTGATTAAGGCCCGTGGCTCACGCCCGGATACCTCTCACTGAGTTTTTCTCTTTTCTGACCAATTAGCTTGTAGTCGAGTTCCTGCAACAACCTCCTCCAGAGAATTGACGAGTTAGGAGTCGTCTAGGTCCAGGTACCTTAGACTAAGGCTTTATGGTTGTTTTTTCTTTTGTTTGTTTTTTTATTCTTTTTGATTGTTTTTGTCGTTATGTTGTTTGTGGTGTGCTGCATGCAAGAGTGGATTAGAGATCATGTAACTTCCAGATTAAGCAGAAACACTTCTCTACCCTGCATCCAGAACCGGTGATGGCGTCACTTCAGGACAGGTTTTACCCGATCAGAACCTCATTGCCATCTTGTATAAAACTGTCAGAGGCAAATGGAAATAATTTTGAATTAAAGACTCAATTCATCAACACTCTTCCAAAGTTTCATGGTTTAGAATCAGAGACGCATACTTCTTTGTTAGGGAATTTGAAGAAGTGTGCCTTATGATGCGTATTCCCAATTAGGAGACGATGCCGTTAGGTTACGTTTCATCCTCTTTTCCCTAAAGGATCTAACTAAAAAATGGTTTACACAGTTTGGCGATAGATTCAGTTACAACGTGGGATGATTTCGTCAAGGCCTTCTTGAAGAAATTCTACCCAATTCAAAAAACTGTCCTCATTAGAAAGAATATCATGCTGTTCAGGTAAGAACCGAGCGAACCATTTGAAGATACTTTGGCGATTCAAAGATCTCCTAACTCAGTGCCCTCATCATAGTATGGAGAAATGGCGTCAGTGCCAGATTCTCTACGATGATTTAGATTATCAAACAAAAATCCTGCTAGAAATCATGTGTCAGGGAGGGTTCTTGCAAAAGAATGAGAATCAGGGTTGGGATTTATTTGAGAATTTAGCTGAGAAAACCCTGCAATGGAGCCAGTCTCAGAAACTAAGGAATTCACAATCTATAACTTCAAAAGGAGGGCTACTATCTCTAGTATCATCCATAACTGTAGAAGCTAAGATTACAACCCTAATGAGGAGAATAGGGGCTCTAGAAACAAAAGTGCCAGCAAATGTCAACCAAATCAACCCACCACCAATTCACAATCCGGGTTATTCATACTGTCAGGCATCAAACCATGTCTTTGAAGAGTGCCCTGTTTTTCATACTCAGAAGTGCCACCGGAACATATGAACGGGCCTACTTACGGCCGCAACACAATCCCTACTCGCAAACATATAATCCCGGTTGGAGGAATTACCCAAATTTCTCTTGGGCCTAGAATAATCCTCCCAGGCCTAATTTCTCCAACAATTTTCACCATCCCAGTCCTCCACCAAATTTCCCAATCAAGCTCCATCTTCCTCCTCCCAAAGTTCACCAATGAAAAGAAATTTAGTAAATTAGAGGAGAGCATGGAAGCTTTTATGAAGTCCCAAGCCGCTTTCATGCAAAATCAGGGACAAACGCTGAGTAACCATTCACAGGCTCTATCGAGATTGAAAATGTAATGACTCAGTTAGCTAGTTCTCTAAGTGAAAGACCAAAAGATACTTTACCTAGTCAGTCGCTAGTTAACCCTAAGAACTCCAATCAAGCGTATAAAATTCAGGATCCGTGGATCAACCAGTGCAATGCTGCTCACACACTTCGATCTGGAAAGAAGATGTACAACCAGGTCTACCAATAAAAAAATCATGTCCACATTGATCCACTCCAGCCTCCACCTCTGCTAGTTCCTCCAATCTGCTCCACAAACATCTGACGAGGACAAAACTGCTGAACAAATTTATAAGCCTGTAGCACCCTTTCCCAATAGGCTTAGGAACAACAATATGAATATGCACATGGAGAAGATGCTTGAGATGTTTAACCAGGTCAAACTGAATGTGCCTTTTCTTGACGCTATCCAACAAGTCCCAGCTTATGCCAAATTTCTTAAGGATATGTGTATGGAGAACAGAAAGACAAATGTGCCGAAGAAAAGTGTTCTTGGTAGCCAATATAAGCAAATTCTATCTGGTCCCATTCTGGTGAAATACAAAGATCCCGGATGTCCCACAATTTCCTGCGCCATAGGACAAACAGAAATTAGCATAGCACTTCTTGACCTGGGAGCAAGTATCAACTTGCTACCTCTCTCAGTATACCAGCAACTTGGATTGGGCGGCTAAGTCCAAATGGAGTCACCATTCAGTTAGCTGACCGATCTATGAAAATCTCAAAGGGGGAATCACGGATGTCCTTATCCGAGTCGGGGATTTTATCTACCCCGTTAACTTCATTGTGCTAGAGACCCAACCTGTATCAAATCTGCAGTCTCAAACTTCGGTCGTCTTAGGGTGCCCATTCCTTGCTACAGCCAATGCCATAATCAACTGTAGGAAGGCTCCATGCGATTGACCTTTGGAGACATGACGAAGGAAATCAATGTCTTCAATCTTGAAAGACAACCCAGGGATATCAATGATCAGACTTTGAGGTCAATTTTATTGAAAATCTGACCAGTGAGCATGAGGAAAGCCTGGAGATAGAAACAGAGGCAAAATTTGATCTAGAGTATGAGGATTTTAATCTAGACCAGATCGTAGATTCGGCAGTGAACTGGGCATCAACCCAAGTTTGCCTCATCACAGGATTGAAAGTCCGGATATTACCTCCAATGAAGCAACACCTTTCCTAGAGCTAAAAGCCTTACCTGAACACCTCAAGTACGCCTACCTAGGCGGAAGAGAAACCCTGCCACTCATCATAGCATCCCACCTGACTGAGCAACAAGAGGACAGCTTAACGTCTATTCTAAAGAGACATGGGAAGCCATTGGATGGACAATGAAGGATATCAAAGGGATAAGTCCAGCCATAGTTCAATATAGAATCCATTTAACGATGAAGCAACTCCCTGGGGGGACCCACAACGTAGGCTTAACCCACTCATACAAGAGGTAGTAAAAGCAGAAATTTTAAAACTATTAGATAATGGGATCATTTGTCCCATTTCTGATAGCCAATGGGTTAGCCCTGTTCATACGGTCCCGAAGAAAGCTGGCTTTACGGTGGTTGAAAATGAGCGAAAAGAGTTGGTACAAACAAGACTGCCTACCAAGATTCGTGTTTGTATCGACTATAGAAAGTTGAATGCAGCCACCCGTAAAGACCACTTCCTGCTACCCTTCATCGACCAAATGCTTGAACGCTTGGCTAGACATGAGTACTATTGCTTCCTAGATGGGTACTCGGGGTACAATCAAATCCCCATTGCTGCAGAAGATCAGGAAAAGACTTCGTTCACTTGCCCATTCAGAACCTTCGCTTATCGATGCATGCCCCTTGGATTATGCAACGCCCCTGCGACATTCCAACGGTGCATGCTCAGTTTGTTCTCCAACATGATAAAACGTTTTCTTGAGATTTTCATGGATGACTTCTCCATCTACGGAGATTCATTTGAATAATGTCTTCATCATCTTGAGTTAGTTCTGCAAAGATGCAAGGAAAAGAACCTAATTTTGAATTGGGAGAAATGTTACTTCATGGTGAGACAGGGGATTGTCCTAGGCCATGAGATTTCTAGGAGAGGCATTGAAGTGGACAAGGCAAAAGTAGAAGTGATTGCTAAGCTTTCACCACCCAAAAGCATCAAGGATATTACATCATTTCTAGGGCATGTTGGGTTCTACAGACGATTCATTAAGAATTTTAGCAAGATTGCTAGGCTCTTAACCAACCTGCTACAAAGGACGTGCCCTTTGATTTTAACGATGACTGTTTCAAGTCATTGGGGAAGCTTAAGAAAGAACTTATTTCTGTGCCTATTATTTCTGCTCCTAATTGGGCACAACCGTTTGAAATCATGTGCGATGCCTCTGATTTTGTTATTGGCGCTGTTCTACGACAGCGCATCTATAATAGGCAGCACTTGATTTATTACTCGAGTAGGACCTTGAATGACGCCCAATAGAATTATACAACGACTGAGAAGAAATTCTTGACCATTGTCTTTGGGTTAGAAAAGTTTCGGCCCTACTTGTTAGGCTCAAAGACAGTGATTTTCACGGATCACTCGGCACTAAAATACATCAGGACCAAGAAGGAAGTAAAAGCCCGACTGATTCGGTGGATCCTTTTGCTTTAAGAATTTGACCTGAAAATTCGGGATAAACGAGGTATAGAAAATGTGGTCGCTGATCATCTATCAGGAATTCCGAAGGCACCTATCATACAAGCTCCGATCAACGAGGATTTCCCAGACGTGCGCATCCTGACCATTTTCAAGGAACCCTAGTATGCGGACATAGTTAATTACCTAGCCACTGGACAAATACCCGCTGACTGGACAAAGTAAGGCCAGTGTCGTTTCTTTGTCCAAGTACGGTACTTCTTCTGGGAAGAGCCGTATCTTTTTAAGTATTGTCCCGACCAGATTATTTGATGATGCATACCAGAGGAAAAACAGAGGAGTGTGCTAAGCTTTTGCCATAAACTTGCATGTGGAAGACACTTCGATCCCCGCAAGACTGCAGAGAAGTTTTACAGAGTGGGTTTTACTGGCCCACTTTGTTCAAAGACCCATTCCACTTTTGCAAGACATGTGCAAATTATCAGAGGATTTGAAAATTTTCAAGAAGAGACATGATGCCCTGAACCCGATCCTGAAAGTTGAAATTTTTGATGTTTGGGTTATCGACTTCATAGGACCATTCCCTAATTCCTTCGGCAACCAGTTCATTTTGGTTGTTGTTGATTACGTCTCTAAATGGGTAGAAGCTGTGCTAACAAAAACAATGACAACAAAGTGGATGTCAAATTTCTCAAAGAAAACATCTTCTCCCGATTTGGCACCCCTAGAACGATAATTAGTGATAATGGATCGCATTTCTGTAATAGAGTTTTTGAAGCTCTGATGCGAAAATATTCCATTAATCACAAGATATCTACTCCGTATCATTCCCAGACAAATGGGCAGGTCAAAGTCACCAATCGACAGATCAAGCTAATTTTAGAAAATACTGTCAGACAAAACCGAAAGGATTGGTCAGTCAAACTCAACGATGCATTGTGGACTTATCGCACTGTTTTTAAGACAGTCCTGGGGATGTCTCCTTACAGAATCATGTTCGAAAAAGCCTGTTATCTGCCAGTCGCGTTAGAACACCGTGCCCTATGGGCCATTAAGCAACTCAATTTTGATCTGAGTAAGGCCGGTGAGCTAGGGAGACTGCAGATCTCAGAATTAGAGGAGATGCGGAATGAAGCCTGTGAGAATGCTCGGATCACCAAAAGCAGGACTAAACTTTTTCATGACCAGATCATAAACCGAAAAAACTTTGCCCTGGGAGATAAGGTTCTGCTGTACAACTCTAGGCTTCACATTTTTGCGGGAAAACTGAAGACTCGTTGGTCTGGACCATTCATTGTGCGCACCGTTTTCCCACACGGTGCTGTGGTAATTGTTGATCCTAAGAGCAACACAGAATTTAAAGTGAATGGGTAAAGACTGAAGCTGTTTTTGACCACTGAGCCTGCATCACCAGCTGATAGTGTGCTGACTTCTTTTGTCTCGTCATACACCTAACCACAGCCATCCACACCGCAACTAAAAAAATATAATATATATAAAAAATACTTATTGTTTATATGCTTTCCCCTTCTATATTTTTTGACATTTCTTTCGCCTATTCGCACTTGGCCGGCCCGAGTCGACGAAGGCGGTAACATCATTTCTTTACCCTATTTACTGCATTTGCATTTACATGACATTCATTGACGATAACGCATTAGATAGGTGTGAGGGGGTGCTAACGCTTTCACTTTTTTTTTTTTTTTACTTTAAAAAAATCTCCAGAATGAAAAAAAGAATTTTCACACTCTTTATAAAAATACCAAAAGGTGTAGGAACTAAGGGAACGTTTGTTTTCCATTATGTTTGCAAAGGGGGAAAACTTACAAATAAAAGTTTGAGGAGCTAAATTACAAGTATTCTCAAAAGATTACAAGTAGATCTCCTCAGAGATTCTGGGAAAATGTGCCGATAGGAGTCTGGTCAGCGCGCGACCACTTTGTCCCTTTGACGATGCGAGCGATGAGATTCCCTTCTCGCCTGGTTCGGGGAATCAGAGAACAGAAGGTTGGTAGAACCCTCTTGCTGCTTCTCAAAATCGCCTTCAATAAGGAATTCCTTCTCGCCTGGTTCCGGAGATTCCTTGAGAGGAAGGACGACGTTAGGGTATCAACACCCTGATTAGAGAAAGCAATTCTCTAAAAGGTCTCTGAATTTGAGAACGCACGGTGCCTTGTGAAGAAGCCTCTGCTTGTGGAGTCCTCCGTATGCGTGCGTCTCCTTGATTCCTCTCCGCCTCTCTGTGTGTATGTCCCCTCTCTGTTCGTATGTGTCTTCTCTCTTGTGCGATCCTCTCTCCTTGTACCCCTGGTGGGCTATTTATAGGGAGAGTAAGGGTATAATCGTCCCCTTGAAGATATGGAAACAGATTGAACCGAATCTTGTTTAAATCTGGAAAGTAGCCTTGCTGCGAGGCTAGGATAGCTTCTGCGGAGCTAGAATTGGCAGGTCGGTGGATCTTTCTGATTTGTTTTGATCCTTTCCATATCGTTGGGAGATTCTCCTTGATCCTCTTACTCGTTTCAAGAGAGTCAAGAGATTGCGGCAATCACCTGTCATATTTGAATCCCGATTGGATTTGATTAAATTGAATCCGATCTCATCAGGAGATTTTGATTGGTCAAAGGTTGACCATAGCAGGCTGATATCGGAGCTGCCCGCTTTGAAGCTCATAGCGGAGCTAGAGGCAATCCTTAGCGAAGTCCGAAAAGAGGGTTTTCGGCGAAGTTATCAGTTAGCTTCCTGGCGAAGTTGGATGATGCTAGCCTCTCAATCGAGGCTATCTCCTTGGGCTAATGTAATGCTAAATGCTAGCATCTTAGACCTGCTGAGGTCTGTTTAGAAACAATCCGGGTTCACTGTTCTGCTTGCTGGATCAGTGGAGTCCAAACCGCTCCCTTGTCCCTTGGAGGTGGGTGAAAACTGGTCTTCAGCTCGTCTATCCCTTGTCTTTTGTAAATGTCAACAAGTTTAGACATCGTTCGGACCAATGAGAATCTTGTCTTTTTAAGTGTCAACAAGACCCCCTTCAAAGTTTTCGAAAGTCTGCAATAGCCCAGGCTTCGAAATACTTTGAACCACTGTGATGGTGGTGTGGAGTATGAACGTCGCCATGATGGTTGAGTTCAGCTTCGCCTTCAATCCTGCTTTGGGATGAATTCGCCGAAAAATTGCACTGGTTCGCGAGTAGCTTCGCGTCGGGGTAGTTCCGCGCCTGGGCTTCCAAGAAATAAGTTCGCTTTGGAACTCCTGTTGCCTTTTCAAAGCCAACTGCCGTGGGGCGGTTACGAGGAGGATCATTCCTTCTTTGCGCCAATCGAGAGAGATGTTCTCCGATTTGCACGTTTCCAAGGGAGGATATTCCCTTTATTCAAGGCGTCATAAGTGCCTTTTATGAGGGAGACGTTTTCTCCCTTTGCACGGTTCCAAGGGAAAACCGTCCCTTCCATCAGGGCGCAATAAATGCCTTGAATGCGCTCGTGCTTCCACGCTTGAGGTGAGAGTGCTCAGGCCATGGGGCCTATAAATAGGACACTTGAGGTCCTCTGAAGAGAAATGCCTTGCCTTTCTTCTTCTCTTCTCTTGGTTGTGAGAGATACTCAGATCTCTGAATTAGTGGGAAAACCCACTCTGGTTGTCTAACCGGCCAAGGACCAGTAAGTCTTGATCATTCGAAGACTTCACTGCTTTTAAGGAACTCATTTCCCTTGATTTAGCTTTGGCAGCTCGCTTTAGGGATTAACTTCCCTTGTTCTTCATCTTGCAATTGGCTGCTGCAGAGAAGGATCTCATCATAGCTTTCTGTGAAGCTACCATCTTGGCTTGATCAGTGAAAGATCGTTGCTTGTTAAGTCCGCTGCGCAGGCAGGACTTGGGACTTGGCTTCTTCAATAGTTGAGCCAGTCTTGCCATATTGGTGAATGTTGAGACTGTTTCTCACAAGATCAGTCTGACTTTGCCGTATAGGCGAGGCTAGGACTTGGCGTTTGCTGAACCAGCCCATGGTTGCCGTGCAGGCGAGGCTTATCCTCTGCTTTGACTGAAGTTGGATTACTTTGCCGCCGAAGAATCTGACTTAGTATTTTTTGCAGCTCTTTCTGTGCTTGACTGCTAACTTGCTCCAATTTGCCTTGCAGCGAGCCATGCTTGCCAGTCTGGTAACTTGATGGAAGAAGCCATAAAATTGCCTTATGCTTCCCCGGTTGAAGCTTTACTTTTAAGCAGGAGGAACAATTCGGTGCAGCGAATGCGCGTCCCAGGGGCTGTTGGCAGCCTCTTATCCGAGATGATTCGTTCTGAGGTGAGGCTGGTCGCCGCTTCGTCGGAGGTGATCAGTGAGATCACTGACATCGTTGCCGACTTTCAACTTTGGTGGCCTTCGTCGGAGACGATCCACTTCAGGGGAGTGGGCCTCACACCCGTCAGATCTGTGGCATCAAAACTAGTTCCCATTATAGGTGATCTGACGTGTTGGCGGCGATAAGTTTTTATTGCCAGGCTTCAACAAAAAATGGCCTGGCAAGACCTGCCATTTTGTGGAGAAAAATGACCGTGTCCTTGTGGCACCACTGATTACAGCCTTATGCAGGAGGAGGGCCCTTCCTGTCCCATTGGTCTGGCCTGGGAGCAGATAAAACCGCTTGTATGCCTTTTATGCAAATGACCTTGTTAGGCAACTAGGTGTGTTATATGAAACACAGCTTTGATGTAATATCAAATGTACCCTTGTTTTTGAATCAATGAAAGTTCATCGTCTGATCATCTGATTTTTGCTTACTTTCACTGAGAGTTTGGCCATAGCTGGACTAAACTGTGTGCGGAGCTAAGGACATAGTCCTTCCTTCGAATGACCTTCGCGAGACTGGCATGTCAGCGCGAGCAGCACCTTTTTGGAGGGCTAAGGTAAGCCTCTCGGCTAACCCTTGACGGATTGTGCGAAGTCCGCACTTTTGCACTAGTGCGAAGTTAACTCTTAGTAGAGTTGAACCGGCGCTTCTCGGGAAGGCGCTTCGGGCGCTGTTTTGAATTAATTCGAAACGGCGGCATGGGCCTTTTTTCGAGGCCTCATTTCAGGCGCTGATTGGCCTATAAAAGCCCGATCGGGCTGAGCAGGAAAAGATCTCCTTTTTCAGAGAAATTTCTATCTCTTCTCTCCTTCTTCTTCCTTCTTTGCTTCAGAGTTCTTTGAGAACCCTTACATTTCTTTGATGGCGCCCAAAAGACGAGCAGGGAAAGAAGTGGCGACTTCTGCGGCGGAGGGCGCTCCTCCTCCGGTCATCGAGCGACCGATCACCGGTAAGGAATTTTCCTGTCTGATTAGAGAGTGGTCTCCATCCTTTGGAGTCGATACTCGGCTATTAGGACGATCAAATATGATCTGTCCTTATCAGGGAACTCGTTTCCCTTCAACTTCCCTATTTTGCTTGCACCAGGGAAGTAAGAACTGAACAGTTCTTCTTTGGGCTTTCGCACGAAGCCATAACTTGGGCCATCTCCGTACTGTTTGAGGAAAAGGACTTGAATAAGTCCTCTCAGTCATGATGACTTTTGACCATAATGCCCCTTTGATGACGTCAGCCCTTAGGGCTATACCACTTCCCGCTTTAAGCGAAGCTGGCGCTTTGGATATTTTCTGCAAAGATGCAGTCTTATCCATGAAGTGAAGCTTTTTAAAAGCTATCGCCTTGCAGGCCCTGCTTGCTGGGCGAGGCTATGCCTTAGTGAATTTTTAAGCTTTCGCATCCACTTGATTGGTGAACTAATCATAGCTCATTTCTGTTTTTGCAGTACATTACGCCTCCGGCCTCCAGAACAGTCTGTTCGGTCTAGCCAGTCGAGCAGGCGGAAGCATCAGCTTGCAGTTCTATGGGCAGGCTTCATTGTTCAGCGAGCCGAGCTCCCTTGTACGGGATACGCTCATTCAGGGCGGTGGTCCACAGGCCATGCGGAGCATCTTGACTACGGCTCCATTTGAAGATATCGACCGTCAGGCTTACAGAAAGCCTGACTTCATGTTCGGGGATGCTGCACCAGATCCCGATCGCCAGCTACAGGCCGGTGAAGGCCAGTGGATCTTCCAGTTGGACGGCGAGAGATTCTATCTCCCGTCCGCTAAGCGGCATTTTGCTTTGTCTTCCTTCGCGAGCGCGACTCAGGCTCGGAAGATGGCGTGGGGCGTGAGCCTAAATGCCGAGTCTGTAAGTGTCGGGAGGTTGACATTCCAGTCCGGCTATTCGAGGGCTGGCCCTCCTCGTAGCATAATGGGGCTATACCCTGGGAAGGTATCGCAGGACCTTCCAGTAGGAGAGAACCCAGCTGCGGCGCCGACCTTTGGCACTCAGTTCTGCGAAGTTGACGGGAACTACCCCGCCACCGATTTCAGGACTCCCGGTTGGGTCCACCCTCCTAGATCGTGGTGGGCGGAGTTGACCAACTATATCCTCACTCATTTTGAGGGGGACTTAGAGAGGTTAAACCTCCATGAGGCCGTCAGGGCGACCTGCTACGGCATCGAGATGAAGGTGGCGTGCTTCTACGCCATCCTTGAGTTGTATTGCCCGACCTCGGGGACTTTCTTCACCCCAGTTGGTGAGTTGGGCATGGCCCTGCATGAGATGCGGGAGATCTCTGCTTTGCCCTTCGGGTCTCTTCCATACGAGGAGTACTTTCCCTGTGAGGCGGAGTTGGCTATTCTGGAAAAGCAGGAGCCTGCTCTGCTCGAGACATATCGGGAATTAATGTGCCATTTGCACATTTGCTCCAGCATCCACACTGGTGGCAAGGGTAGCTCGAAGAGCTTGAAGAGCTGGGGGAACTACTTGTTCCCGGATATGACTAGTGCGCCTGAGGCAGCTCATTGCGGAGTTGCTGAAGAAGACATCTTGGCAAGGATGGAGGTGCATGCTGAAAAGGACATCGTCGTGGCAGAAGATGATGGTCCTTTCGAGAAGGGTGATGTTCTTCGGAGCTTTCACCATCAGGCCCGTCGGCCTATGTCTCGCAAGGCGTTGCTGGCCGGCTTCTTAACCATCTGGTTAAAGAAATGTGTCGTGCCTTCTTCTTCGGGTGACATCGTCCATCCGACTGTGCTGCTGCCTGCCGTCCGCTTGGTTCATGGCCACCGTCTGGGTCTTCTCCCGGCCATGGTGTGTTGTATTCAGAGGGGCCTTCGTGCATTGACGGAGGCTTTCTGCAGGCCAATGGCGTCAAGGCGAGGGAAGGGTGCCGTCCTGCCTTGTGACGGACCCAATCCTAGGGTAGGTTTACCGTACACCTACTTGATGGCGTGGTTCGCCTTGCACTGTCCCAGTTTGATTGGAGCTAGGGAAGACCCTCCGCAGGGTGTTCAAACGGCGCTTCTCCGTCGCTTTGAAGGCCGTTCGTGGCAGAAAACTTATGTGGCCGAGGCCCGTAAGTTAGTGCGTCGTTATGACGCTTATAGCCTGTTCCGTTGTTTTCCTCGCCTGTGGGGTGCAGGATACAACGAGGAATTCCGTGATGTGGAATCAGGTCGGTCTCCCATGAGTCGGGGTGTTTTCGAGTGGCTGGTCTGTATCCGGCCCTCGCATTTGCTGTACAGGAGTGGGGATACCTGCTACCTGGAGCCCTACGTCCCGAGCCGGTTTGCCCGCCAATTTGGGTATGACCAGTTGTATGTGGGCAACCCCAATCCAGACCTGGCTTTCCTGGGGAGCCTCATTGATGGGGCTCGTGCTTGGCGGTTCTTTACCGCGGATGGCACTGGGGCGTGGCTACGCACGCCGCTGAGGGATCCCGGCCTTTGGACGACCCTGTGTTTCTGCCAATGGTATGCGGCTTCGAACTCCACACCTGCTAGGTTTAATGCCAACCGTTCGGGTGTGAAGTTAATTTCTCATCGGATGAGGCAGAAGGCTTCCGATAGGATGGAGGGCAAACGGGTCCGCGTTCCTGGCATAGAGGAGTTCATCGCTGTAGATGACAGCGGGGCTTCTGATGCGGGGAGCCCTTGCTTCGAGGCGGGGATGAGGGTTGATGCCCATGAAGCTGATGCTCGTGAAGCCGGATCTGGTGTAGTGGGGACAGCTCCCTCACAACATGTGGAGGAAGTGGAGGAAGAGGACTCTGATGTCCACTTCAAAAGGAAGCGTGGGAGTGGATCCCGTAGGAAGTCGTCGGCGAAGAGGCCCTGTCGCCAGACTCCTACCATCGTGGTAGAGGGTGAGCCCTCTGCTGCGCATCCTTCTGCTGCTCCATTAGTGGCTGAGCCGTCGGTTGCTGAACCGACTACTGGTAAGATTGGCCTCCATATAATATGCCTTCAGCGCACTTTAAATAACTCATCATTTGCTATTTGTTGCAGGAGCTGAGGAGCATGGGGAGCAAGGGGACCAGTATGATCCTTTATTTGCTTATGGAGCTGCAGCTGGTTCCTTTACTCGCTCGGAGGAATCCGGAGGTGATGCGGCCGACATTGGCCCGTCGGGCGCTGGGACTTCTAAAGGAAGTCCTATGGCCTCCAGCTCTATTGGGTGGTCTGCGGAGGAATCGGCGAGGGGGCCGGCTATCCGCGTTGAGTCTGGTAAGAACTTTCCGATGGGACCCCTGGATTCTGATGCGGCTGACGAGGTGACATCGGCCTTCGGTAAGACTGAGATCTCTTGGTCCTCGCCTGTTTGCTGCGTCTCCTTTTTGACCTTGGTTTTGTTGCAGGTATTCGTCCCCAAGGTGCATCAGCTTCGAAAGAAGCGGCGGGTTTCCCTGAAGGGTCAAGGGGCGATATGAGCGCTTCGACCGGGGCAGACGCTGCTGTGTTGGATGCGCTGTATGGCGACCTGCCTTTTTATCAGCCCACGTCAGCTGAAAGGCGAGAGGCTGAAGGGGCGGCAGTCCCGGAGGTTCCTCACTTCCAGTTACATCAACGAGTGAGGTGCAGACTGTTTTGCCGAATACGGCATTGAGGGTGATTGTGAGCCCTACCTCTCCGACTTTGATTGTCGAGCCTGCTGTTCAGGAGGTGGTTGCCAGTCCTTCCTCCATGGTGGCTGGCGTGCTGGTGTCGCTGAGGACTCCGCCGAGGTCGCCTTTGGCTTGCCCTGCTGCTGTCGATGTTCCCGCTTCTTCTTCTGCGGCGGTGTCGACTGGGATGGTAAACTGCTCCGAGGTTGTCTCAAGGGTTGATGAAGCTGAGAATGACTTCATCGGTAATCTGGTCGACAGCTTCTATAACAGCTTGGAGCAGACTATCGGTCTCGTCTTGAAGGGCTCGCCTGTGCCGTTCTCGAAGCTGAAGATGGTCCTCTCCCGTGGCATTGAGTGTATCCGGGACTTTGAGGGGTACCATCAAGCTGCTGCTCTAGAGCTCCTGGTAGATGACCTTGAGAAGGACGTGGAGGAATGGCGCCATTTCCATCGTTCCGACGCAGCGTTTTTGGCTGACGAACGGCTCACACGTCTTGTCGCCCAGAGGCGCGAGGCTCAGCTCGCCGCTCAAGAGGCTGCTGAGGCTATCTCCTCTGACTTGAGGTCCTTGGAGACAGAGGAGGCAGAGGTTGGGAGTGCAATTGACGCTTCCAACAGTGCTCTTCTTGATGCTGAAGATAAGGTTAAGAGGGCTGAAGAGATGATCCGGAAGGCAAATCTCCTCTTATCCAAGGCTACACAGATGCGTCATGAAGAGTCTGCGCGGCTTAAGCAGCTCAGGGCTCGAAGTGAGGAACTGGCGGAGCGGAAGTCATCACAGAGGGCGATTTTGGCGGAGGTCGAGGCTCGTCTGGCTCAAGCGGTGGACTTCGATGAGGCTGAGCTAAGATCACAGGCGCTGGCCCAGGCTGCTGATGACAGGAGGACGAGGCTAGCTTCGCTCGGAGATCGGATCCGATCTTATCATGTACGCCTATAGGCTCCTCCATGTATCCCATCCCTTTTGGAATTTAATAAAAATTCATTCTTTTGTCGTCTTTGTTTGTTTGGATAATGAGGCATGGCTGTCTGTTGGTTCAGAGGTCGCGATGACATAACCAATTGAGATGTTGCCAGTCTCGAGGTTAGCCCATTGCGGGGCTAAAAGGGGAGATACTTGCCTTTTGTAAATGTCAGCAAGCATCGAGATTGAGACTTAGCTGTCTGCTGGTTCAGAGGTCGCAATGACATAACCAATTGAGGCGCCGCTAAGTTCAATGGTGGATGAAACTTGGCTATCTGCCAGTTCAGAGGTCGCAATGACATAACTGGTTGAGAAGCCACCAAGCTCAACAATGAGTGATACTCGTCTTTTGTAGATGTCAACGAGTATCGAGACCTGTCTTTTGTAAATGTCAACAGGACTCGGGATTGAGACTTAGCTGTCTGCTGGTTCAGAGGTCGCGATGACGTAACCAATTGAGACGCGCTAAGTTCAATGGTAGATGAAGCTTGGCTATCTGTCAGTTCAGAGGTCGCAATGACATAACTGGTTGAGAAGCCACCAAGCTTCAAAATAGGTGATACTTATCTTTTGTAAATGTCAATAAGTATCGAGACCTGTCTTTTGTAAATGTCAACAGGGCTCAAGATTGAGACTTAGATGTCTGCTGGTTCAGAGGTCGCAATGACATAACCAATTGAGACGCCACTAAGCTCAATGGTAGATGAGACTTGGCTATCTGCCAGTTCAGAGGTCGCAATGACATAACTGGTTGAGAAGCCACCAAGCTCAACAATGAGTGATACTCGTCTTTTGTAAATGTCAACGAGTATCGAGACCTGTCTTTTGTAAATGTCAACAGGACTCGGGATTGAGACTTGTCTTTTGTAAATGTCAACAAGCTCAAAATAGGTGATACTTATCTTTTGTAAATGTCAATAAGTATCGAGACCTGTCTTTTGTAAATGTCAACAGGGCTCAAGATTGAGACTTAGCTGTCTGCTGGTTCAGAGGTCGCGATGACGTAACCAATTGAGATGCCGCTAAGTTCAAAATAACAATGGAGTTTAGGAAAAGTCTCGTTTTCACGGGGAGAAACGAGGGAATCACTGTCATAGGTTTAATGTTAACGTAACAGCGAGATATATGTGGTCCTACCATTCTATGGATGAGAATTGGTAGGTGATTTTGGAGGTCTCATTATCTCGGGGAGAAACGAGGGGATTGCTGTTATAGGTTTAATGTTAACATAACAGCGGAATATATGTGGTCCTACCATTCTATGGATGAGAATTGGTAGGTGATTCTGGAGAGGGAATCAAGTGGGAGCAGGTCCCTTGGGATTTTAAGCAAACCCCCAGCTATCAACAGGTTTGATATGCTTGGAGAAAGAGAGAGGCTCTCTTTGTGCGCATTCCGGACGCGCGGATCTCGATCAGAGGTGTAATGTTAACTTGATCGAGGGGAAGATCCTTAATTAAGGATAGTACTTCTTTAAGAACTTGCCATTGATCGGCATCATGAGGAGGTCGCCATCTGCAGTTGTAAGGCGGTATGCTCCGTTTGAATAGACTGTCTCTATCACAAACGGTCCTTCCCATTTAGGCTGAAATTTGCCTTTGGTCTTGTGCGTCATAATCATCGGTCGTCTGACGGCTAAGACTAGGTCTCCTTTGTGGAAGACTCTCTGCTTGACCTTCTTATTGAAGGCTTTTGACATCCGAGCCTGATATAGCTCGATGTGTTGCTGAGCTTGCAGCCGCTTCTCGTCCAGGGCTTCGAGCTCTTGAAGACGCAAGCGATCATTGTCTTCTGATGTCATCTTAGTAGTCAGGGCTACCCGCAATGATGGCACCTGGATTTCCAATGGGATGACCGCTTCGCACCCATATACCAGGGAGAAAGGCGTATTGCCTGTCGGTGTCCGAACCGTAGTCCGGTAGGCCCAAAGGCATTCACCGAGCTTTTCGTCCCAATCTCGCTTGTTCGAGGAGACAAACTTCTTGAGCAGCTTGATGATTGTCTTGTTAAATGCCTCTGCCAAGCCGTTGGCGGCAGGATTGTAGGCGGTTGAAGCCACATTCTGAATTCGGTATTTATCGCAGAACCGATAGAACCCTTGGCTTACGAACTGGGGACCATTGTCATGGATGATCCGTCTGGGTACACCAAATCGATGGATGACATGGTGTTTGATGAAGCTAACCAGATTGGAGGTTTTAACTTCGGCCAACGGTGTGGCCTCTGCCCATTTTGAGAAGTAATCGGTTATTGCCAGGATAAACCGGTGACCTCTTGCCGAAGAGGGACTGATTGGCCCTACGACATCGATTCCCCATGCTTCAAATGGCCATGAAGCAACAGTAGGGTGGAGCAACTCCGAAGGTTGGTGTATGAAGTCTGCATGGACCTGGCACGCCTTACACCTTCGTGCATATTGGGTGGCATCGGCCATCATGGTCGGCCAGTAGTACCCAAGTCTGTGCAGCCTGTCTTTAAGCTTTGGACCCGGCTGGTGAGCTCCGCAAATGCCATCATGTGCTTCTTTAAGCACTTCCTGTGCCTCTGAATGAGAGAGACAACGGAGGAGGACACCGTCATATGAACGACGGTAGAGTGTCTTCAAAGTGGGATCATAGTAGAAACGGAGCGACCTTCGTCTGATGGACGCCGCTTCTTTGGGATCGTCTGGAAGCAGACCGTGCAGAGCGTAGTCAATGAGAGGGAAGCGCCAATCCCTCGGCTCAAGACCCACGGAGATATTATGGACCTCTTGAATCTTTAGCATATGCTTGGAGCATACGAGATGCCGGGTTGCGACTGTGAGGTGATACTCGGTGTCGGCCGGTAAGGCTAGCGTTGTCGCTAATGCAGCGAGAGCATCCGCCTTGGTATTTTGAGATCGGGACACATGCCCGATGTAGAAGCCTTCAAATAAGCTAGCCAATTCGATGGCTGTATGATAATAAGGCACCAAGTCCTCATGGCGGACTTCATATTCGCCTTTTACCTGGCTAATGATCAGCTTTGAATCGCCGTAAGCTTCAAGGTAGCGTACCCCCATTCCATGGGCGAGCTGGAGACCGATGAGCAGAGCATTGTATTCCGCTACATTATTAGAGCATGATTCTGTCAAGGAGAATGCTCTGGGAAGGATATGATCCTGTGGGGAGATGAACACAACCCCCACCCCGGCAATAATTTTCCCTTTGGGGCCCATCCGCGATGCTCCGTCGAAGAACATCTGCCACACTTCCTCTGCTGAGGTTGCATTAGACTCGAAGACTTCATCAGGGATGTCTTCGTGAAGTTTTGAATGTTCTGGAACTGGGTGAGCAGCTAAGAACTCTGCAAGGGCCTGGCCTTTAACTGCCTTCTGAGGAGTAAAGGTCATGTCGTATTGAGACAACAGGAGTGCCCATTTAGCCAACCTTGAATTCAGCGACCCTGGCTTCGTCATGAGAAGACGTAAAGGGTTCACCCTGGAGATGACATGTATGGTTTGGCCAACCAAATAATGTCGCGTCTTCTGGACAGCGAAGACGAGAGCTAAACACTCTTTCTCAATAGGATTGTAGCGAGATTCCGCTCCTATGAGAGTCCTGCTCAGGATAATAAATGGCCTGCTCATGGCCATTGTCGTCCTTTTGAGCGAGGAGGGCGCCGAGGGAATAATCCAGAGCTTTTACATAAAGCAAGAATGGTTTCCCTGATGTAGGGGCCACTAAGACTGGAGGTTTTGTGAGATACCTCTTAATGTCTTCATAAGCTTCTTGACAAGCTTGGTCCCATATGAAGGCAGTACCCTTTTTCATGAGACGGGTAAAGGGCTGGCAACGGCCTGAAAGATTTGCTATGAATCTTCTGATGTAGGCTAATCTGCCTTGCAAGCCTCAGAGCTCTTTGAGGTTCCTCGGTGGATGCATGTCCTGTATGGCTTTGACTTTGTCTGGGTCAAGATGGATCCCTTTTGATGTGACAATGAACCCAAGAAATTTGCCGCTGGACACTCCCAAGAAGGATTTCGTCGGGTTCATTTTCAGCTGATGAGCCCGCATTATGTCGAGCATCGTTTTCAGATCACGAAGATGTTCATTTTTGCTGCGGCTTTTGACGGCAATGTCGTCAACATAGCATTCCACCGTCTTTCGGAGATGGTCGCGGAAGATCATGCTCATCGCCCGCTGGTAGGTTGCTCCGGCGTTCTTCAGTCCGAAGGGCATCACAGTGTAGCAGTATACCCCCAATGGCGTTCGGAAAGAAGTATGCTTCTCGTCATCAGGATACATCTTGATCTGGTTGTACCCTGAGAAGCCGTCCATGAAAGACATCCTTCGAACCCGCATGTGTTGTCGATCATGACATCGGTGATCGGCAGTGGGAATTCATCTTGGGACAGGCCGTATTGAGATCACGGTAGTCGATGCAGATTCGTATTTTCCCATTCTTCTTGAGGACGGGGACTATGTTAGCCACCCAATCTGGATGTTGTTCCTCCCGGATGAAGCCACAAGCATTGAGCTTATGAACTTCGGCTTCAATAGCCTCCATGATGTTTGGGCGGAACCGACGTTGTTGCTGCTTGACTGGCCTAACGTCGGGCTTGATGTTTAGACGGTGCATAGCGACCTGTGGATCAAGTCCGGGCATGTCTTCATAGCTCCAGGTGAAGACATCTATATACTCTTTCACGAGCATTATCAATTCTTCCTTTTCGATGAGTGATAAGCTTTCACTTATGAAAATAGGCTTGGTGATCTTGACTACCCAAGTTAACCTGGATCACCTTGTCTTCGGTAGGTGGCTCGCGCAGTTCGAACCGCTTTTCCCATTGGAGACTTAATTGCTGGGCCCAAGGTTCCTCATCAGCAGCGTCCGCAGGTTCCAATTGACTGCCTGAGGTCATATTCACAGTGAGGCCGTTGAACATTCCTCCTATGCTGATGTCAGAGTCCCACTCGGCAGATGAACCCGACTGTAATGGAATTGGTTCGTCGTTTTTGACCTGAACCGTTACTGACGATGTGGGTGTAACATAACCCAACCCCCTGCGTGTACTATCATAGTAATTTGCAGGTTTCCCTCTTGGGATGGAATTACGCATCAAGCTGCGTCTTCCTTTTCCGAAGTTTAGGCCCGCTCCCTGCTTCAGGTTGTAACCCATCTTCTTCATAATATGGCGCGCTGATGGCGCGTAATGAAAGAACTGTGGAGCATCCGACTCTGAGCTTGAGTCTATGGTTGAGAATCTCCCTGGCCGGGCTCTGCCGAAGATTATCGGCAACTGACCTTGTTTGGATGGAGGGATCACCAGCGTGGCCCCTTCTATATCCTCCACAGATGTAGTAGCCGAACTTGGCTCATGTACGGGCGTATGAAGAGAGCCATCCATAATGGATTTAATCGACTCGATGCTCGCAGGATAATCAAAAGAGATACTATCATTAATTACCCATTCTCCCTCTTCATCGGAGGGATATTACATTGGGGGTCATTAAAGCATGCTACAATTGGTTCGCCAATCGAAATGGCTGGCACGCCTGTTTCGGATTCTGAATCCGCCTCATTGCCGCTTTCATCATCGTCTGGCAATGGTTGTGCAGGCGTTCCGTCGGCCTCTTGATACAAGAGGGCGTCGGTGAAGTAGTTTTCCACCCCCTTGAAGGGTTGCTTTTCAGCGAAGACAGTTCGTACTGTCGCATCATCTTCAACATATTTGAAGCACTGATGGAGAGTGGAAGGAACGATCCAGTTGGCATGGATCCATGGTCGTCCCAGTAACAGGTTGTATGATGTGTCAGCGTCGATGACATAGCATGTCACTTCTGACTTCAGGCTTCCGATTCTGCAGCGGAGCCGAATCTTTCCAAGCGGATGGCTGCTCCCGGCGTTGAAACCATATATTGTAGTGGTGGTTGCGGACAACCTGTACAATGGTATGCCGAGGAAATAGAGGAGCCTTTTGGGGATGATGCTGAGTGCAGACCCCGGATCGACTTGTACTCTCTCAATGCATGTTGAACCGATATATCCGGTATAGTACAGAGGTCGATCATGCTTGTTGTCTTTGAGAAGCATATCTTCTGCCGTAAAGGTAATAGCAGGCACTTTGGACTGTGCGTGATGGCACTCTGAGCAGGAAGGCTGCATCTCATCACCAGGAACCTCAGGCATGCATGTCAGAAAGGACTCCGAGTTGGCTAGCGCATCTCTGAGTGCCTCTCTTGTCTCTTTAGAGAGACGAAGGAGCTCGTGTATTGTGATACGAGCCGGGATATTGGCTAAGTGGGCTAATATATCAAAGCGAAAGGGCGTGGCTAACCCTTGGCCTGGCGGTTTCTTCAACACATGGTCGAACCGCACTTCCTTAGGCTTCTCCTTCCCTTTGGTCAGGACTGGAGTGGATGCCGGCATTGGTACTGACGTCGTTTGCTGTTGTATCTCGTCAGTAGACTTGTCATACTGCTTTAAGTATGATCTTCCAGACCGGGTGCCTGTCTGTTGAGGTGCATCTGCCTGTGCCGTACGGGCATGCTTCTCTTCTTCTGAATCGCTGAGGGAAGCCGAAGTAAGATTACCATCATCTGGCAGGACAGAGATGACATTGCAGGACTTGCCCTTTTTGCTGGAGTCCTTCGACGTCCGCTGTACGTCTCGGACGAGGTCAGGGTGTATCCACATAACTTTCCCTGTCTCCAATGTCAAGGGGACGAGACCCTTGTCAACTTTAGCTATGGTTGAAGAATGCTTGACTTCCAACCGCGGTGTGGGGGCTGGATAGGTCCCGTCGGGAACTGTGACCTTCTGAGCAGTGCCGAACTCAAGAGTCACCATATTGGCAGTGACTTTCTTCTGTTCCGTCTTCAATGTGAGGACTCCGGCGTCGACCAAGGCTTGAATTCTATCCTTGAGAACATAGCACTTGTCAGTAGGATGGTGGATCATCCTGTGGTAGAGGCAGTATTTAGGGTCGTTTGTACGCCCTATCTCATTGGGACGGCGAGCGTCCGGTAGCTTCATTTTGTTCCCTTTGTGGAGCAGATGGAATATCGTGACCACCTGGTCATCTCTGAAGGAGTACTGCTTCGGAGGAAACTTGGGCCCTTGGCTGTTGACGCCGCTCTTCTTGGCCTTTGACTGCATGTCCCCGGTCAGCTCGACGGACATAATCTCCTTCCCTTTAGCTTGAGAAGACTGCGGGAGATCGCTACGCCCTTTGTTGTTCGCGCCCCATTTGCTCCTAGGGGCGGATGGCTCGAACTTCTTAGCCGATTTCTCGGCTATCTCAGCTTGTTCGACCAATTCCTTCCAAGTATGGGCTTTGACAGCCCCCATGCGGACTTCTACTTGATCCAAGAAGTTGTGCCTGCATGTCTGTAAGAGCATGGGTAATGGCATCCCTGCTGGGCACATCAGAGATAGATTTCTGAACCGCTAATGTATTCACGGACAGATTCACCTTTCCTCTGCACAGCGGAAAGGAGCTTGTCCATGGTCACTTCGGTGTCATCCTCATAGAAGCGAGAGAGGAACCGAGTTTCCAGGTCGACCCAGGAATTGATAGAGTCCTGAGGAAGGCTTCGGAACCAGTCGAATGCCACCCCTTTCAAGGTGCCGATGAACAACCTAGCCATGATGGCGTCGTTGTTTAGAACATTACCGGTCTGGGACCGGAAATAGTAGATGTGCTGATTGGGCGAGCTCTTACCATCATATGTGTGCAACGTTGGTGGTTTGAACTTTGGCGGATATGGCACCGAATCCCACTCCAGCGGATAAGGACGGACTGCCCCTACCTTCTTTAATTCGTCCCTCTGAGCTAGGGATGCGATTTGAGCTTGAAGGCCTTTAAGGACTTCGGCATCCAGGGAAGAGCCTCCCTTAGATTTCTCCGTCTTGGGCGGATCGTTGCTGAGGTGTCCCTCCTCATCATGATTGCTCCCGGTATCATCATTCCGGTTGCTGAGGAGCTGAGCAAGCATCTGTTGAATATTGTCCAGGGCCTCTTGCTGAATTCTGGAAGTTTGCTCCTGAGCTTCCAAGCGCTGACGAAGATCATCATTGGCGTTATCGGCCATATTGACCGATGCTTTGTCCGTCCGTATAGAACTGACTGTTGCTGAAGAGGCATACCCGCTGTCTTCATCTTCTCCATCAGATGATTGGGGTGATCGTCTGGACTGTGGCGAGATTAGGGCCTTTGAGGAAGAAGGCTGCTCATAATTATAGGGTATCGCTACCCTGGATCTGGTGTTTCGGAAAACACCTTCTTCGCGCACCAAGACTTCACCTAAGCCCGGGCTATAATCTGGATCTGGGGAGCCGAAAGGGGTATCATCAGATGTATGACCTTCCCTGTGTCGCTCTCGTCCTCTTCCGGTCATGTTGACAGACGCGAAGGCTAGGCCTCGCGAAGCGCTCCTTTCATGATGTTTCTTTATGGCATGTGCGGATAACCGGTCAAACACCGATTGACGGTGCGGAGGTGCCACCTTGATTGGATATTGCCGACAATGGGCTGAATGGATTGTCACAAGTCGGCATCCTCTTTGACAACACGGGGAAGTGGTTTGGAGAGACTCCAATTCCCGCTTGTTCGTCAAGAATTGTCAAAGGTTAGGCTCAACAGAGCCTGAACAACCCCGTAGAGAGGCCTTTTTAGAGCGTACAAGGGATGATGCTCCGTTCTTCTTATCCCTGCAGAAGGGATTAGTACTGAATAGTACTTTGGCGCTAGCTTCGCCGACATGTGCGAGCTTAGTGCCTGATGAATTGGGGAGCGGAGCACGCTGTGGTGCTTTGCCCGCTATTCTGCTGCGAAGGGGATCAACCTCAGATAACACTGCGGCCCTAGCCTTGCGGCCGCGAACCCAGTGAGTTCGTTGTGGTACAATAGCTTCGCTTGTACGAGCGAGGCTGACATGAGGCTTTGCTGCCTTTGATTCAAGTGACGGTATGATTGCCGTCGTGACTTCATGGCTGGCAGCATCGTCAGGGCAGATGGGCATCTTACCCTTTTCTTCGCGGGAGAGGCGCAGTCTCGGCATGACTACTCCGAGAGCTTCGGTTGAAGACTCCTGTTTAGGCTTCCATATCAGCCTTGACGGGGGACGCCTAGGTTCGCAAGGAACCTGAATAGCCACAAGCGGGGCTGTAGGGTGCTGGCAAGATTCTGCCTCTGGTTTCTGATTTGAAACCTTGGCCATGAAGACCTTCCTGTGCTTCCGTGCTCGAAGCGTCAGGCCACCCCCAGAGAGGACTTCTTCAAATCTTCCTTGATCGATCTGGATAACCAGGTTCTCAAAAGTGCAGGATCTGGGCTGCGGGCATGTTTCCTTATTGCGCCAGAGAACTGCGGCAGGTTTGCAGAGAACCTTTTCCGTCTCCGCAGAGACTTTGCTTGAAGATTTAGCCAGAGAAGATCTGGCTGCACCGGCTTTTCTGAATTCAGAGATAGACCCGAAGGTCTGTTCGTCGCATTGCGACACTTGATTCTCAGCAGAGGAGAATACAGTCCCCAGCGGAGTCGCCATCTTGTTTTCCATTATGTTTGCAAAGGGGGAAAACTTACAAATAAAAGTTTGAGGAGCTAAATTACAAGTATTCTCAAAAGATTACAAGTAGATCTCCTCAGAGATTCTGGGAAAATGTGCCGATAGGAGTCTGGTCAGCGCGCGACCACTTTGTCCCTTTGACGATGCGAGCGATGAGATTCCCTTCTCGCCTGGTTCGGGGAATCAGAGAACAGAAGGTTGGTAGAACCCTCTTGCTGCTTCTCAAAATCGCCTTCAATAAGGAATTTCTTCTCGCCTGGTTCCGGAGATTCCTTGAGAGGAAGGACGACGTTAGGGTATCAACACCCTGATTAGAGAAAGCAATTCTCTAAAAGGTCTCTAAATTTGAGAACGCACGGTGCCTTGTGAAGAAGCCTCTGCTTGTGGAGTCCTCCGTATGCGTGCGTCTCCTTGATTCCTCTCCGCCTCTCTGTGTGTATGTCCCCTCTCTGTTCGTATGTGTCTTCTCTCTTGTGCGATCCTCTCTCCTTGTACCCCTGGTGGGCTATTTATAGGGAGAGCAAGGGTATAATCGTCCCCTTGAAGATATGGAAACAGATTGAACCGAATCTTGTTTAAATCTGGAAAGTAGCCTTGCTGCGAGGCTAGGATAGCTTCTGCGGAGCTAGAATTGGCAGGTCGGTGGATCTTTCTGATTTGTTTTGATCCTTTCCATATCGTTGGGAGATTCTCCTTGATCCTCTTACTCGTTTCAAGAGAGTCAAGAGATTGCGGCAATCACCTGCCATATTTGAATTCCGATTGGATTTGATTAAATTGAATCCGATCTCATCAGGAGATTTTGATTGGTCAAAGGTTGACCATAGCAGGCTGATATCGGAGCTGCCCGCTTTGAAGCTCATAGCGGAGCTAGATGCAATCCTTAGCGAAGTCCGAAAAGAGGGTTTTCGGCGAAGTTATCAGTTAGCTTCCTGGCGAAGTTGGATGATGCTAGCCTCTCAATCGAGGCTATCTCCTTGGGCTAATGTAATGCTAAATGCTAGCATCTTAGACCTGCTGAGGTCTGTTTAGAAACAATCCGGGTTCACTGTTCTGCTTGCTGGATCAGTGGAGTCCAAACCGCTCCCTTGTCCCTTGGAGGTGGGTGAAAACTGGTCTTCAGCTCGTCTGTCCCTTGTCTTTTGTAAATGTCAACAAGTTTAGACATCGTTCGGACCAATGAGAATCTTGTCTTTTTTAAGTGTCAACAACGTTATTAAGGAATCTTTATTTTAGCCTAAATAAAAATGAAACATTGGTTTGACTAAGAATTGGGAGGGATAAGAAAAATAACTTATACCTTTTATTTAGCCTTAATAGAATATGAATAAACCACACACAGATGTTTGGGATTTAGAGACACAACTCTGAAAAAAAAAGAAAAAAAATGTTGGATAATTGTGCCTCAAGAAGCATAATTACTCACGCCAAAAAAATAATAAATATATGTAATATAAGTAAATCTTGATTTCGTGGCCTACTCTACTTGCATATTTGACCTGAGGGGTATTTTTCACCTGGTGCCATAAAACCATCTAGTTTGAGAGTCGTCGGTTTGATATGTGTTACATGAGTAAAGTAGAAAGCCTAATGAAACCAAGAATAATAGATAAATATTAATAAAATTAAATATTCAAAGTTGAGTTGAGAAATTTCAAGTACATCACACTTACACATTATGCATATCTATCTAAAGTGAAATAACAGAATGAGTTAGAACTACAAGATCCTTTCTAAATTTAAAGAAAAATCATAATTTCTTCTTTTATAAAGACTAAAGTATAGGAGGACTTATGAGGGTTGAACCTAATTCTTACATAATTCGGTGATTTTTACTTAGATAATTGAAAGTTCTTTTTCTTAAAAGAAGTTTGCTACAACTAAATATTTTTCTTCACTTACTGGATTTTGTGGGTGCAATCCGCTGAAAATTCTCAGGAGACAACACTCCTTCTCTAGGGAAAACTTAGAGGTTTAAAGGTTTGTTGCACATGCTCAGTGCAATCGCGTCACCTGCGAAAGTGGTGTAATAATTTTCTTATTTTTGTTTTGCTTGGGACGAGAAAAAAGATAAGTGTGGGGGTGTGATTAGTCTCTAATTTTGTATAACTTTTATCATATTCGCATATTTATTTGATACAAAATTCTGCTAATAAACCTTTGCTTGTTTGATCCTAGGTCTATGGTGTGCAAATGAAGAAGAAGACCCTAAATCACCATTTAAAGGGTGATTAAAGGCCTATCAAGTAGTCACTGACCTTAGGGAGGAGATTTTGTCAGCCCAGGACATCAAATCCAGAATCCAGAAGACCCAGCTGACAGGAGACAGAAGGGACGGCACGCTGCCTGAAGCCAGGCGCGCGTCTCCATGGCAGGGCCGCGAAAACGCGGCCCGGGTTGTGTTTCTGCGGCCGTACGGGTGCGGACGCGCCCGTGCTTTTAGCCAGGGGTTGTCCCTTGGCCCCCTTTCCCCTTGTGCCTATAAATACCCCCGAGGGGTTCTTTAGAAAGGGATATCTAGAGCTTTAGGATCTTTATATTAGTTTGATTTTAGAGTTGTAGTTGTTATTTTTCTTCTTCTAGTTAGTTTAGCCATTAGAGTGAAAGAGAGAGAGTGTGTAAAAGTTGTATTTGGAGGGTGACAAGCTAATACAAGTAATTACTTCTCTTTCTTCTTTCCATTTACTAGTTGCTTTCATTTGCGTCTATCTTTTTGTTTTAGTGTAACTCCTTATCTCTTTACCTCTTCTCTCTTGTTGTTTCTTTTACTACCATGTCTAGCTAACTCCTTCATTGCCTGGCTAAATAACAACTAACCCACTAATCTCTAACAACTTGATTGATAACCCAAATGAGTCAATAGTGTCAAACAAGCCTTGTGCAAAAGAGAGCTATGACATCTTAAGACGAGGGTTCTAACTCTAACTTACTTACAAGTATTAGCTCTCGTATATTTCATACTTAACGGGTTTTTGATGATCTATAGAGTTTAAACTTTGCTTGTTTTTATAAGTTAGAGATTTTTCTTTTAATTTTGTCGATACCATTAGTGCACTTGTATCTTCCCGTATTCTTGCCTTCAACTGGATCTTGATAAGGGAATGTCCAAGTTTTTGCCGTGTAAAGCTAAAGTTAAAGGAAGAACTTTCACTCGATTTTCACGTGAATAGTTCCTATGCATAAGGGTTATGCTTGCCTATGATCCATCGGGAGGCCGCATCTTCAAGAAGTTGGAGATTTGTGGGAGCACTTAGTAGGAACTTAGCCATGCGCTTTTACCATTAAGAAAAATTATTTTTACAAACCACCAAACAATTCCAAACAATTCTTGAAACCAACTTGTTTTTATTTTCAAATTTTTTATTTGAAACAAAGAACTTTCTCTTTTCTTGAACAAAGAAGCCGCGTCAAGTTTTTATCGCTCTCCCTCCTTGTGGATACGACCCGTATAGCCACTTCGCTACTACGGAGGAATCGTAAAAGCAGTAATATCGACCCACATCCTTTATTTATTCTTGTGCTTGCTTTTTTGTCGATAAAATTTTGGCGCCGTCGTCGGGGAGGGAACGGCTTTATTGTTCAATACTAAAGATTTTTCTCTATTCTTGTATGTAGGAGAAGTCCTAAGGAGTTCACTATCACGGGAAGCGAAAGTGATGGCCAAAGACGTTGCACGAGGATTCATTTGCCCTCAGAAAATTCGTGTAAAAGCGAGTTTCTCCGATTGAAGTACTAACGAACCCTTCTGCAGGGTTGCCAAAAATTGCTCAAATTGCTTTCTCAAAATTTTTTAGTTTTCTTGAATGCTTCACCTTACACATGTATAATAAACTCAACAGAAATTCGTTTGTTGCTTAATTAAAATTTGGATTAGACTCTTGCATTTAGGGCATGTGTCTATTTCAATTCATTTCAATTTCTGTTGAAGAGTGTTGGAGAAAAGGTACGCGTGCATTCATATAAAATAGGACCAACATTTTGGAGTGATTTATCTCTTTGAGTGTAACCTTGTTGTGAATAAACTGTATACTTGCACAATTGACATTAAGGGCAAAATCTCAAATAAACAAGATAAGGTGGGGATTTCATCATCCTTCCTTAGCCCAAAAACTATCTCCAAGTGCACTCACACTATCCCAAGTCTTAACTAAAAAGTGATAGACGTTGGCCCTAGGGACATCTCAGACTCACTAAGAGATTAACCGAGGGTGAAAATTGCAAGAACTATACTCTTACAAAATCGGTGTCTAAGGAAAGTGGATTGAAAGGCAAAGCCTCAAAAGCTCCGTGATTTGGCGTAATTAAGCCCCGTGGCTCACGCTCGGATACCTCCTACCGAGTTTTGCCCTTTCCTAGCTGATTAGCTTGTAGTCTAGTTCCTGCAACAACCTCCCCCAGAGAATCGACCAGTTAGGAGTCGTATAGGTCCAGGTACCTTAGACTAAGGCTTTGTGGTTATTTTTCTTTCTTTTATTTGTTTTTTTATTCTTTTTGATTGTTTGTTATCTTTACATTGTTTGTGGTGTGTTGCATGCAAGAGTGGATTAGAAATCCTGTAACTTTCATATTAACAAGAAACACTTCTCTACCCTTGCATCTAGAACCGGTGATAGCGTCACTTCAGGACAGGCTTTACCCGATCAGAACCTCATTGCCATCTTGTATAAAACTGCCAGAGGCAAATGGAAATAATTTTGAATTAAAGCCTCAATTCATAAATACTTTTTCAAAGTTTCATGGTTTAGAATCAGAGGACGCATACTTTTTTGTTAGGGAATTTGAAGAAGTGTGCCTTATGATGCGTATTCCCCAGTTAGGAGACGATGTCGGTAGGTTACGTTTCATCCCCTTTGCCCTAAAGGACCTAACTAAAAAATGGTTGTACAGTTTGGCAGTAGATTCAGTTACAACGTGAGACAATTTCGTCAAAGCCTTCTTGAAACAATTCTACCTAATTCACAAAACTGCCCTCATTAAAAAGAATATCATGCAGTTCAGGCAAGAACCGAGCGAACCATTTTGGAGATACTTTTAGTGATTCAAAGATCTCCTAACTCAGTGCCCTCATCATAGTGTGGAGAAATGGCGTCAGTTTCAGATTCTCTACGATGATTAGATTATCAAACGAAAATCCTGTTAGAAACCATGTGTCAGGGAGGGTTCTTGCAAAAGGATGAAAATCAGGGTTGGGATTTATTTGAGGATTTAGCTGAGAAAACCCTGCAATGGGAGTCAGCCTCGAAAAATCAAGGAATTCACAATCTATAGCTTCAAAAGGAGGGCTCCAATCTCTAGAATCATCCATAGCTGCAGAAGCTAAGATTACAACCCTAATGAGGAGAATAGATGCTCTAGAAACAAAAGAGCCAGCCAATGTCAACCAAATCAACCCACCACCAATTCACAATCCGGGTAGTTTATACTGTCAGGCACCAAACCATGTCTTTGAAAAGTGCCCTGTTTTTCATACTCAACAAGTGCCACCGGAGCATATGATGCGGCCTACTCACGCCCGCAACACAATCCCTACTCGCAAACATACAATCCCGATTGGAGGAATCACCCAAATTTCTCTTGGGCCCAGAACAATCCTCCCAGGCCTAATTTCTCCAACAATTTTCACCATCCCAGTCCTCCACCAAATTTTCCCATTCAAGCTCCATCTTCCTCCTCCCAAAGTTCACCAATGGAAAAGAAATTCAGTAAATTGGAGGAGAGCATGGAGGCTTTTATAAAGTCCCAAGCCGCTTTCATGGAAATCAGGGACAAACGCTGAGTAACTATTCACAGGCTATATCGAGATTGGAAATGCAAATGAGTCAGTTAGCTAGTTCTCTAAGTGAAAGACCAAAGGGTACTTTATCAAGTCAGCCGCTAGTTAACCCTAAGAACTCCAATCAAGCGTATGAAATTCAGATCTGTCGATCAACCAGTGCAATGCTGTTCACACACTTCGATCTGGAAAGAAGGTGGACAACCAGGTCTACCAACTAAAAATCCTGTCCACATTGATCCCACTCCACCCTCCACCTTTGCTAGTTCCTCCCAATCTGCTCAACAAACATCTGACGAGGACAAAGCTGCTGAACAAGTTCATAAGCCTGTAGTACCCTTTCCCAATAGGCTTAGGAACAACAATAAGAATATGCACATAGAGAAGATGCTTGAGATGTTTAACCAGGTCAAACTGAATGTGCCTCTTCTTGACGCTATCCAACAAGTCCCAGCTTATGCCAAATTTTTTAAGGATATGTGTACGGAGAAGAGAAAGACAAATGTGCCCAAGAAAGTGTTCTTGGCAACCAATATAAGCGAAGTTCTGTCTGGTCCCATTCTGGTGAAATACAAGGATCCCGGATGTCCCACAATTTCCTGTACCATAGGACAAATAGAAATTAGCAGAGCACTTCTTGACCTGGGAGCAAGTATCAACTTGCTACCTCTCTCATTAAACCAGCAACTTGGGTTGGACGAGCTAAGTTTAACTCGAGTCACCATTCAGTTAGCTGAGCGATCTGTGAAAATCCCGAAGGGGAAAATCAAGGATGTCCTTATCCGGGCCGGGGATTTTATCTATCCCGTTGACTTCATTGTGCTTGAGACCCAACCTGAGTCAAATCTGCGGTCTCAAACTCCGGTCATCTTAGGGCTCCCATTCCTTCCTACAGCCATTGCCATAATCAACTGTAGGAACGGGTCCATGTGATTTACTTTTGGAGACATGACGAAGGAAATCAATGTCTTCAATCTTGGAAGACAACCCAGGGATGTCAATGATCAGAATTTTGAGGTCAATTTTATTGAAAATCTGACCAGTGATCATAAGGAAAGCCTGGAGATGGAAACAGAGGCAGAGTTTGATCTGGAGTCTGAGGATTTTAATGTAGACCAGATCATAGATTCGGCGGTGGATTGGCGTCAAGCCCAAGTGTGCCTCATTACAGGATTGAAAGTCTAGATATTACCTCCAATGAAGCAACAACTTCCATAGAGCTAAAAACCTTACCTGAACACCTCAAGTACGCCTACCTGGGCGGAAGAGAACCCTGCCAGTTATCATAGCATCCCACCTAACTGAGCAACAAAAGGATAGCTTAATATCTATTCTGAAGAGACATAGGGAAGCCATTGGATGGACGATGAAGGATATCAAAGGGATAAGTCCAGTCATAGTTCAACATAGAACCCATTTAACCGATGAAGCAACTCCCAGGAGGGACCCATAATGTAGGCTTAACCCACTCATACAAGAGGCAGTAAAAGCAGAAATTTTGAAACTATTAGATAATGGGATCATTTATCCCATTTCTGATAGCCAATGGGTTAGCCCTGTTCATGCAGTCCCGAAGAAAGCAGGCTTTACGGTGGTTGAAAATGAGCAAAAAAGAGTTGGTACAAACAAGACTGCCTACTAAGGTTCGTATTTATATCGACTATAAAAGTTGAATGCAGCCACCCCTAAAGACCACTTCCCGCTACCCTTCATCGACCAAATGCTTGAACGCTTGGCTGGACATGAGTACTTTTGCTTCCTAGATGGGTACTCGGGGTACAATCAAATCCTCATTGTTGCAGAAGACCAGGAAAAGACTACGTTCACCTGCCCGTTCAGAACCTTCGCTTATCGATGCATGCCCTTTGGATTATGCAACGCCCCTGCGACATTCCAACGGTACATGCTCAGTTTGTTCTCTGACATGGTAGAAGGTTTTCTTGAGATTTTCATGAATGACTTCTCCATCTACGGAGATTCATTTGAATAATGTCTTCATCATCTTGAGTTGGTTCTGCAATGATGCAAGGAAAAGAACCTAACTCTGAATTAGGAGAAATGTCACTTCATGGTGAAACAAGGGATTGTCCTAGGCCATGAGATTTCTAGGAGAGGCATTGAAGTGGATATGGCAAAAGTAGAAGTGATTGTTAAGCTTCCATCACCAAAAGAATCAAGGATATTACATCCTTTCTAGGGCATGCTGGGTTCTACCGACGGTTCATTAAGGATTTTAATAAGATCGCTAGGCCCTTAACCAACCTGCTACAAAGGACGCGCCCTTTGATTTTAATGATGAATGTTTCAAGTCATAGGGGAAGCTTAAGCAAGAACTTATTTCTGCACCTATTATTTCTGCTCCTAATTGGGCACAACCGTTTGAAATCATTTGCGATGCCTTTAATTTTACTATTGGCGCTATTCTAGGACAGCACATTGATGAAAAACACCTAGAGGGGGGGTGAATAGGTGTGAATGCTAATCTAATGATCTTTTTAAACTTTAATAAAATGAGTGATGCAACGATCTCTCAAAACACGACTAAGAGCCGAATACCCCTTGCGAGGTTCTGAACTCCTTCCTCCCAATTCCCCTTAAAATGGGTTAGAGGTGCGCAATGCAACCGTGTTGTATTGAGGTGTGATCGATCAATGCCAAGTATGATGATGTAAAATGAAATGCACACAATGTAACACAACAAGTATAGCAAGTAAAGTAAACAAGACAAGATTGCACAAGTAGAGGGTTAGTTCTCAAGCAAATAATTCAAGACAATATAAAGCAAGAGAAATTGAAAGCAAGAATAACGCAAAGGCAATCGCAAACAAGATGATTTGTTTCGAGGTTCGAGCACACTTGCTCTAGTCCCCGCCTTCACCTCCGTGAAGGGTTTCCACTATCCACCGAGGATGCCTTTACAATTGGTCTACCGAAGACCGAGCACCGAGCTCCACCAAGTACAAAGGACCTCTACCGAAGAGGTTGCTCCACAAGGAAAGGATTACAAGAACCAAGTGATCACAACAAGATCACTACACTTTCTCAAACTCTTTTACAAACACTCTCACTTCAATTACAACTTCACTATAGAATGAGTATAGGATTTTTGGCTCTATGAAGTGTGGTGAGAAAACTTCAGTTGTAGAGTGATATGAGTAATCAAAACACAACTGAAAAAACAGACTTAAAAGAGTAGGAATTGAAAGCTTTAAACAAATTTTCTTTTCTCTTTTGAAAACACCAAAACTTGAGGATTTTTCTAAGTGATATGCAAGAGAGACTTCTCCTCTATTTATAGGCTTAAAAATAGGTTAAAAACAATTTCTTTTTGTCTTATTTTCTCTGAAAAAGCTCCCCAAAAATCTCCAAAAATCTGTTAAAGCTGAAACAAAAAACAGTTTTTCAGAACTGCCCAAAGAGGAAAGAGCCGTTGCTAAGTTGCAGGCTTGGCGGTCGACCGGTCCGGTCGACCGCCAGCCTAGCTGGAAGTAGCCGTTGGCTCCCGGTCGACCGGTCCGGTCGACCGACCCAAAAGGAGGAAACACAGTTTCCTTCTTCCGGTCGACAGGTCCGGTCGACTGAAAATTCCCGAGAGCAGAATGCTCTCCGTCGGTCGACCGGTCCGGTCGACCGACGGACATGCACAAACAGTGCATGTCCAGACACAGCGCCGGTCGACCGGGCCGGTCGACCGATGTTGCCTGAAACTGAAAAACTAGGCTGTTTTGAGTTAGAAAATTTTGAGACTTTTTTTAAAAATACATATAGCTAAGTATTATGCAGAAAATAGTTTATACACATGTTTTAAACAAGATTTTCAAGATATAAAGCTTTGGTACATGTATATATAAACTAAGGCATAAAACTTAGAAATAATCACTTTCAAAACATAGGAAATATTTGAAACAAGTGTGTGTGCAAATCCTAGAGCCAAATTTCCTATATTCAAACTTTAACATTCTAAACTTACAAACTTTCTAAAAGACTTCAAAGCTATTCTTCAAGGTGGGCTATCTTCACTTGATCTTCAATATTGCAACTTGAGCCCAAATTGAATTGTCTTGAGTCCCAAAAACCTTGTATTTGAGTGAGAGTACTTCTAGTATGATAATAAACCTGAAACACACTTAAACAACAATTGTTATTAGTACAAATAACTAATATGTTTTGTAATCATCAAAATACACTAAACAAGGGTGATTGTAACCTTGGGCCAACAATCTCCCCCTTTTTGATGATGACAAAACATATAAGTTATTGAAACAAATAAAGGAGGAAAAGCTTGGAAAGCTCCCCCTCAAACAATGCTATGTATTTATCATGAATATGAAAAACTATGTAAGCATACATAAAGCATTTAACAACACAATAGTTTTTGTCCAAAAACACATAAATAAACACAAACTTCCTTTTTCTTCATGAAATGAAACTCAAATAGTATCAAACTTAAAAAGGTTAAACTTAAACACGTATTTTCCAAATATCAACAAACTTCCTTTTTCTTCATGAAATGAAACTCAAATAGTATCAAACTTAAAAAGGTTAAACTTAAACACGTATTTTCCAAATATCAACAAACTTATTCTCCCCTTTTTGTCATACATCAAAAAGGGTTAAAACAAAACAATTGAAAAACAATTTTTAATTTAAGAATCCATAATACAAACATTCAACTCACCACAAATAAAGGAAAATCTAGCATAGTCTAAAGGTTTAGTAAAAATATCGGCAAGTTGAAAATCGGTAGAAACATAATCAATATCAATATCACCTTTCTCATAATGATCTCTAAGAAAGTGATACCTAATGTCAATGTGTTTGGTTTTACTATGTTGATTTGCATTCTTTGTCATGTGAATAGTACTAGTATTATCACAAAATATTTTAACATGATCAAAGTGTAAATCATAGTCAAGGAGAGTATGTTTCATCCAAAGAACTTGTGCACAACAAGCTCCGGCTGCAACATACTCCGCCTCGGCGGTTGATAGGGCTACCGAATTTTGCTTTTTGGAAGACCAAGATACAGACAATTACCTAAGAATTGACATGTTCCACTTGTGCTCTTCCTATCTACCCTACAACCGCATAGTCGGCATCCGAAAAACTCTTCATTTCAAATAATCCAGTTTTAGGATACCACAAACCCATTTCAATAGTGCCCTTAAGGTATCTAATTATGCGTTTAACCGCAATTATGTGAGATTCTTTAGGACAAGATTGAAAACGTGCACAAAGACAAACGGAAAACATAATATCCGGCCTACTAGCCGTCAAATAAAGCAAGCTACAATCATGCTACGATATAATTTAATGTCTACACTTTTACCTTGTTCATCCTTGTCAAGCTTTGTAGTTGTTGCCATGGGAGTTTTGCTTACTCTTGATCCTTCAAGCCCAAACCTTTTGATTAGTTCCTTTGTGTACTTGGCTTGATTGATGAAGATCCCATACTTCCTTTGCTTGATTTGGAGTCCAAGGAAATAGTTGAGCTCCCCCATCATAGACATTTCGAATTCATCCTTCATGCATGACTCAAAAGCTTTGCAAAGAGATTCATTAGTAGAACCAAAAATAATATCATCCACATAAATTTGCACAATAAGAATATCTTTTTCTACATGTTTTGTAAACAAGGTTGTATCAATTTTACCTTTCTTAAAACCATTTGAAGTCAAAAATGAAGAAAGTCTTTCATACCAAGCCCTAGGGGCTTGTTTTAAACCATAAAGAGCTTTATCTAATTTAAAAACAAAATCCGGATGTGTAGGATCAACAAACCCGGGGGTTGTTCAACATACACCTCCTCTTCAATAAATCCATTTAGAAAAGCACTTTTAACATCCATTTGAAATAATTTGAAATCTTATATGAGGCAAATGCTAGTGTCATCCGTATGGCTTCAAGCCGTGCTACGGGTGCAAAGGTTTCTTCAAAATCGATCCCTTCGATTTGAGTGTAACCTTGGGCAACTAACCTAGCCTTGTTTCTAACTACATTACCCGATTCATCCAACTTGTTCTTAAAGATCCACTTAGTACCAATTGTTGGTCTATCGTGGGGCCTAGGAACAAGGTGCCAAACTTGGTTGCGCTCAAATTGATTGAGCTCCTCTTGCATGGCTAGCAACCAATATGAATCGGCCTCGGCTTCGAGGACATTTTTGGGTTCAATATGAGAAATAAATGCATAGTTGCCACAATAGTCATGAAGTCTAGAGCGAGTGGTTACCCCTTTTGATACTTCACCTATGACGAGGTCCTTGGGATGATGTGGATTGTATCTCCAATCCTTTGGTAGTGGTTGAGTAGGCTCCACCTCATGTGTTTGATGTTCATTTCCTTGCGCCTCTTCCACTTTAGCTTTGCTTCCTTCATCATCCTTTGGTTTGTCTCCCATAGTAGAAGCATCTTCCAAGGTCACTTTCTCCATGCCTTCATCCAATGCATCTATTTCTACAACATTCTTAACAAACTTGTTAGATTCCTCAAACTTAACATGAATAGACTCTTCAATAGTCAATGATGATCTAATGAAAACTCTATAAGCCTTACTAGTATTTGAGTAACCTACAAAAATAGCCTCATAAGATTAGGATCAAATTTTCCCAAATTATCTTTTGTATTTAAAACAAAACATTTGCATCCAAAAACTTTGAAATAAGAAACATTTGATTTTCTAGAAAAGTACATTTCAAAAGAGGTTTTAGTAGTATTTTTACACAAGAAAACGCGATTAGATATGTAGCATGATGTATTAACGGCCTCGGCCCACAAATAATGTGGTAGACCGTATTCACTTAGCATTGTCCTAGCCATCTCTTGTAATGTTCTATTTTTCCGTTCAACTACTCCATTTTGTTGTGGAGTTCTAGGACAAGAAAGTTCATGCTTTATTCCATGTTCATCACAAAAAGTGGTAAAGGGTTGGTTAATGAATTCACCTCCTCTATCACTTCTTATTCTCAAAATCAAAGAATCCTTTTTTCTTTTTCAACTCTTTTCTTAAAAATTTGGAAATACGAAAATGCTTGGTTTTTGTGTTCAAGAAAGAAAACCCATGTAAATCTTGAAAAATCATCAACCAAAACATAAGCAAATCTATTCCCACTTAGACTTTTGGTTTGTGTAGGGCCAAAAAGATCCATATGGATTAATTCCAAAGGACGTGATGTCATGATATCCTTAATTGACTTGAAAGAAGACTTAGTTTGTTTCCCAAATTGACATGCGTCACAAACTCGGTCCTTTTCAAAATTCAAGCAAGGAATACCTTTCACCATTTCCTTTGAATTTAATCTAGAAATATGATCAAAAGAAATATGCCCTAATCTCCTATGCCACAACCAAGAGTCATCATCGAGGGCTTTCAAACAAGTAATATTACAAGACATATTCAACATATCAATCATATAAACATTGCTTTCACGAAAACCGGAAAATACACAAACATTAGAAGTTCTATCAATTACTTTACAAGAAACATTATCAAAAACTACATCAAAACCTTTATCACAAAGTTGACTAACACTCAAGAGATTATGCTTGAGGCCATCAACTAAAACTACATTTTCAATTAAAGGAGAGGTGCCAAGTTTTACATTACCAATACCGATGATTTTACCCTTGGCGTCATCTCCGAAGGTGACGGTGCCACCTTCATGATATCTTGATAGGGTTGCAAAGTTGTTGATGTCCCAAGTCATGTGCCTTGAGCAACCGCTATCAAGATACCACAAACCTCTACGTCGTTAGGCTTTGGAAAGTACCTACATCATTTAAAATAATTGTTGACTTTGGTACCCAAACTTTCTTGGGTCCTTGAAAGTTAGTGTTACGAACCCAAACATTATGATGTGATGCACTTAGTCTATCATAACAAAAATTAGCTAAGTGTCCTTTCCGCCCACAATGTGAACATGAGTACACTTTTCTATACATGAAAGCATGATGTGTATGTGTAGTGTGAGCATGTTTTGGGGTTTTGCCATGTTGTTTAGGTTGTGTAGCATGAACATGAGCATGAGCATTTTTCTTTGGGGCTTGTTTCTTAGGAAACATAGCCTCAATTTTCTTCTTGTTAAATTCACAATTTTTCAAAACAACACTTAATGAGTCTAATCTTTCCTTAAGCATAGAAACTTCATTAGAATCAATTAGTGGGGCCTTACCTTTGCATGAAATCTTATATTTTTCAAAATCATTTTTAGTAGTGGTCAAGGTGGAAACCAAGTCATCCTTTTCTTTTGTAAGAGTAAAAACTTGATGACTTAAAGATTCATTTCCTTTTTCATTTTTAAATACTTTTTCTTCAAGAAATCATAATTTTGTGATAACTCAACAAAAGCTTCTCCTAGTTCATCCATGGAGAGTTCATCATCAAAAGGGGTGGAAGGGGTTACCTTGCTTGTGCTTTCATTGGCCATGAAGCACATGTTGGCGGTGTCAATCTCTTCTTCGGATTCGGTCTCCGAATCCCAAGTTGCCTTCATAGCCTTCTTCTTGTAGGGCTTCTTTGATGTGGAGGGCTTAGCTTTGTCCGGACATTCCGCAACAATGTGTCCGGGCTTTTGGCAATTGAAACAAGTGATCTTTCTTTCTTCTTTGCCTCCTTGCCATCTTCTTCTACCTTGGTACTTCGCCTTGTTGTACATCCTCCGGACATTCTTAACAAGGAGTGAGAGCTCCTCATCATCTTCTTCTTCATCATCTTCATCGGAGTGTATAGCTTGGCTCTTGAAGGCGATGATCTTCTTTTTGGTAGGAGCCATATCCTCCCTTGCTTTCTTTTCTATCTCATGGGTTTTGAGGTTCCCAATGAGACCTATGAGCTCCATCTCTTCATTGTCGTTGAGTTCCTTCAAGGTTGTAGCTTTAACTTCCCATGAAGGAGGAAGAGCCCGGATGATCTTCCTTACTCTTTGATCATTGTTGATATCTTCACCTAAAGAAGAGAGTCCATTAGTAATCTTGGTAAATCTTGTAACCATATCATCTATGTTTCATTTTCTTGCATGCTAAATGTTTCATATTGAGACCGAAGAAGGTCAATTTAGCCTTCTTTACTTGTGAGGTCCCTCATGAGTGACTATCAAGTGTGACCAAATCTCAAATGCGGATTTGCAATGTATAACCCTAGCTATGTCATCATCATTTAGGGCTTGAAGAAGTGCATAGTGAGCTTTGGCATTGGCATCGAATTCCTTAGTCTCTATTTCGGACCAAGTGGATTCGTCACCGGGGGGTACACTAAAGGACTTAGTCATGGCCTTTGCAACTCGGCTACCTAGAGATTGCAAAAACACGGTCATCTTAACTTTCCATATGGGAAAGTTAAGTCCATCAAACTTAGGAGGGGTCTTAATTCCATCGGCCATTTTTACTATATGAATATGAATGAAATGATTAGCAAATTAGGATCTTCTCTAAGGTTGTTAAACCAAATCCTAGAGTCCAAGCTCTGATACCAATTGAAAAACACCTAGAGGGGGGGTGAATAGGTGTGAATGCTAATCTAATGATCTTTTTAAACTTTAATAAAATGAGTGATGCAACGATCTCTCAAAACACGACTAAGAGCCGAATACCCTTGCGAGGTTCTGAACTCCTTCCTCCCAATTCCCCTTAAAATGGGTTAGAGGTGCGCAATGCAACCGTGTTGTATTGAGGTGTGATCGATCAATGCCAAGTATGATGATGTAAAATGAAATGCACACAATGTAACACAACAAGTATAACAAGTAAGTAAACAAGACAAGATTGCACAAGTAGAGGGTTAGTTCTCAAGCAAATAATTCAAGACAATATAAAGCAAGAGAAATTGAAAGCAAGAATAACGCAAAGGCAATCGCAAACAAGATGATTTGTTTCGAGGTTCGAGCACACTTGCTCTAGTCCCCGCCTTCACCTCCGTGAAGGGTTTCCACTATCCACCGAGGATGCCTTTACAATTGGTCTACCGAAGACCGAGCACCGAGCTCCACCAAGTACAAAGGACCTCTACCGAAGAGGTTGCTCCACAAGGAAAGGATTACAAGAACCAAGTGATCACAACAAGATCACTACACTTTTCTCAAACTTTTACAAACACTCTCACTTCAATTACAACTTCACTATAGAATGAGTATAGGTTTTGGCTCTATGAAGTGTGGTGAGAAAACTTCAGTTGTAGAGTGATATGAGTAATCAAAACACAACTGAAAAAACAGACTTAAAAGAGTAGGAATTGAAAGCTTTAAACAAATTTTCTTTTCTCTTTTGAAAACACCAAAACTTGAGGATTTTTCTAAGTGATATGCAAGAGAGATTTCTCCTCTATTTATAGGCTTAAAAATAGGTTAAAAACAATTTCTTTTTGTCTTATTTTCTCTGAAAAAGCTCCCCAAAAATCTCCAAAAATCTGTTAAAGCTGAAACAAAAAATAGTTTTTCAGAACTGCCCAAAGAGGAAAGAGCCGTTGCTAAGTTGCAGGCTTGGCGGTCGACCGGTCCGGTCGACCGCCAGCCTAGCTGGAAGTAGCCGTTGGCTCCCGGTCGACCGGTCCGGTCGACCGACCCAAAGGAGGAAACACAGTTTCCTTCTTCCGGTCGACCGGTCCGGTCGACCGAAAATTCCCGAGAGCAGAATGCTCTCCGTCGGTCGACCGGTCCGGTCGACCGACGGACATGCACAAACAGTGCATGTCCAGACACAGCGCCGGTCGACCGGGCCGGTCGACCGATGTTGCCTGAAACTGAAAAACTAGGCTGTTTTGAGTTAGAAAAATTTTGAGACATATTTTAAAAATACATATAGCTAAGTATTATGCAGAAAATAGTTTATACACATGTTTTAAACAAGATTTTCAAGATATAAAGCTTTGGTACATGTATATATAAACTAAGGCATAAAACTTAGAAATAATCACTTTCAAAACATAGGAAATATTTGAAACAAGTGTGTGTGCAAATCCTAGAGCCAAATTTCCTATATTCAAACTTTAATATTCTAAACTTACAAACTTTCTAAAAGACTTCAAAGCTATTCTTCAAGGTGGGCTATCTTCACTTGATCTTCAATATTGCAACTTGAGCCCAAATTGAATTGTCTTGAGTCCCAAAAATCTTGTATTTGAGTGAGAGTACTCTAGTATGATAATAAACCTGAAACACACTTAAACAACAATTGTTATTAGTACAAATAACTAATATGTTTTGTAATCATCAAAATACACTAAACAAGGGTGATTGTAACCTGGGCCAACAATTGACAATAGGCAGCACGTGATTTATTACTCGAGTAGGACCTTGAATGACACCCAACAGAATTATACAACGACTGAGAAGGAATTCTTGTCCGTTTTCTTTGCGTTAGAAAAGTTCCGACCCAACTTATTAGGCTCGAAGACGGTGATTTTCACGGATTACTCGGCACTAAAATACCTCATGACAAAAAGGAAGCAAAAGCCCGACTGTTTCGGTGGATCCTTTTGCTTCAATAATTTGACCTGAAAATTTGGGATAAACGAGGTATAGAAAATGTGATCACTGATCATCTATCACGAATTCTGAATGCACCTATCATACAAGCTCCGATCAATGAGGATTTCCCAGACGAGCGCATCCTGACCATTTTCAAGGAACCCTGGTATGCGGACATAGTCAATTACCTGGCCACTGGATAAATACCCACTGACTGGACAAAGCAAGACCAGTGTCGTTTCTTTACCCAAGTACGGTACTTCTTCTGGGAAGAGCCGTATCTTTTAAGTATTGTCCCGACCAGATTATTCGACGATGCATACAAGAGGAAGAACAGAGGAGTGTGCTAAGCTTTTGCCATGAACTTGCATGCGGAGGACACTTCGGTCCCCGCAAGACTGCAGAGAAAGTTTT